>OZ025294.1:115058016-115310125 GCA_964019185.1 Maratus speculifer
ATCAAAGTTTTACACGATTATTAAAAATTTCGCAGTGGGATTACACTAAAATATTGTAAGTCTGAATATTTTCTTTGCCTATTCATTAAGTTTAATTTGAAATATTTCTGTACTATTTTAATGTTTTTTTATAATAGAATTATAAAAAATAAGTATATAAAGTTAAAAAGTCGTCATTTTATGAATTTATACGACGCAAAATGTAAGAATTCGCAAATTCACTCGAATTTTTTAAAGGTATATTTGTTTGGTAGGATGATTGTTTTTTTTTTTATTATTACTCTTTGAAAATTTTCATTCAGTTGTATCATTATATGGATTTTATTGTTTTTTCCCCCCAACTGTTGAAGTTTTTATTAGTAATTTTAAAGAAAGTAACTAGTTTTAAACATTGCGACTTATTTATATCACTACCGTAATTCTTCTAGATTATTTTAAATAAATTCATTTAATGTTATAATTATTTTTTTAAATGCGACTTTGAAAGAAAAAGATTTTTTTTTTATCCACTCTGATATAGGATTGTAATTTTTCCTTATGGAAAATGTCATTAAATTAAACAACTGAGTAATTTTAATACAATATAAGAAAAATTAGAGTGAAGAAAAACTCATTAAAATAACCAAGATATTTAAAAAAAAAAAATCTAAAATTATTTTTCAGAAGAAATGTTAGAATGCATTGCGTAAACTCTTCTTTAAATTATTATTATTATTTGGAAATTTGATTAATCAACTTTGAGAAATCTAATGGTTTTCGATGGTAAACAAAATAAAAAAACGGAAAGGGATTTTTAAAAAAATGTCATTAAGGACATATGTAAACCTAAAATGGCATTTTTATATTATTTATTATTGTTATTATTTTATTTATAATACTTGTGTGAAAATTTGTATTTATAAAATGAAGATGGTTCAGAAATATTTCACTTATTTCTTTATGATTTAATTAGACTTTAATGAATGGGCAAATATAATAAAATAATGACAACAAAATTCTCAATAAGTTTTGAAAAAAAAAAAAAAAAAAAAAAAAGAAAGAAAAAAAGAAAAGAAAAGAAAAAAGAACAGAAAAAAAAGAAAGAAAAGCACATCTTTTAATAAAACATACATAACTAAGTTTAATATTACACATATTATTTAGGCATAAATTCAAAATCGATTCTATAAAGAATATTTATTGATAGACTGTTTAAAAGATAAATGCTTTTGCTTGAAAAATACTATATATTAATAATCATTTAGGTTAACTTAAAAATTACTAATTCACTTATCTTGAACTTTTTCAAAAAATTTTAAAAGAATGCTTGGCATAGCGAATTAATTAATTAGTTTATTTTTTTTCAATTAATAATTTTAATTGTATATGACATGAAACGATTTAAAAACCATATTATTATTTTTTTTAAATGTATAATTGAATAAATAAACAAATTAATAAATTTATTATGCCAAGTGTTGTGATTTGAAAATTTTTGCAAAAGTTCAAGGTAAATAAATTTATATGCTTTTTTAAGTGTCTCGAATGTAAAATTTTAAAACATATAATTAAATAATAAACAAATAAATTCATTTTCAACTTATATGTTTTGAAAAATTTTAAGATAAAAATTTGTAAATTTATAACTTTTTTGAAAAGTATACATAAAGATTATTAATACATTTGCTTTACATGCAAAGACAGTTTATCATTTAAATAATTTTCCAGCAAATATTTTTTATAGAACAAATTTTGAATTTATGCTTAAATATTAATTCTTACAAACACAAATGGCTGGGTGAGGGTGATCTCCTGGCCAGCCTTTATTTTTAATGGCCTTTAAAAGAATAATTGTGGCCAGTTTGTGGCTGTCTGATATTTTTGATAAAAACGTTTATGGCACATTTGTGGGCCTCATCTTGTGCCTGCATTCTGGCCGGCGTGACAGTTTTTTGACGGAGCCGTTACGGCCAAAGATGGCGGGCCGTTATCAAACACTTTGGGCCACCGCTAACGATGCCTCTAGTGGCCCATCAGTTATGTGTTTGTTGGGTTAAATTCGGTTACTCGGGTTCCAACCTTTCCGATGAAAGACTCTCAAGAAATCGTGTATACCGCAGGGGCGGCTAAGTATTTATCATCGATTGATTTATTGAGGGGTTATTGGCAGATTAAGATGGCTGAGGAGTGTAAACATTTGACAGCTTTTACAACACATAATGGAACTTATCAGTGGCGTACAATGCCTTTTGGATTATCAGGGGCGGCTGCCACGTTTCAGAAAGATATGAATGAGGTTCTTCAAGGTCATCGGAGGTATGCGGAAGCATATATTGATGATGTCATCATTTTCTCCGACACCTGGGAAGAGCATTGTGAGCATGTTAGGGCTGTCATTGAAGAACTTAAAAGCAGAAATTTTACGATTAGGCTAGACAAATGTAAATTTGGAGAGAAATTAACTAAGTTTTTAGGTCATGTAATTGGGGGTGGAACGCATGCACCTGATGAGGAAAAAATAGGAACAATAAGGGATCTAAAGAGACCAAAAACTAAAAAGGAAGTTAGATCTGTTTTGCGATTAATGGGATTTTACCGATCTTATATTCCAAATTATGCCGAAATTGCTATACCTTTAACCGAGTTGACTAAAGGGAAGGTTAAAAATACTGTACCATGGGATGAAAGGGCAGAAAAAGCATTTAATACTCTTAAAGATGTGTTATGTGAAGTGACGAGTTTGGCTACACCTATCGTAGGCCGGGAATATCAGCTCCACGCAGATGCTTCCGACCTGGCAGTAGGATGTTGCCTTACTTAAAAAGATGAAAAGGGTCAGTATAAACCGATAGCTTTTGCCAGTCAGAAATTGTCAGGGGCTCAGCGTGCTTGGCCGAGTATAGAGAAAGAGGCTTGGAGTATTCTCTTTGGGTTGCGAAAGTTTGAAAAATGGACCTATGGATCTCAAATTGAGATCATTACGGATCATAATCCATTAAAATTTCTCACTGAAACAACCCCAAGGTCCCCCAAACTCACAAGATGGGCTCTTGCCTTGCAACGCTGGAACCTGAATATTCCTCATCGTCCAGGAGCTCAACATTTAAATGCTGACGCAATTTCTAGGCTACATAGAAAGAGCTGGGAAGAACAATCAGTTGTTAGCCCATCAGCATCAACGACCCAGTTGTGGACAACCTTAAAGGGATGTCGTCACACATTTAATTTTTTTTGTGCATGTGTAAATATTTTGGAATTTTTGTGTTTATAATAGTGTTAGTACGTGTATTGTTTTTGTAATATTAATATTGGTACAAGGTTCAGTAGAGATGTCAGTAGATAGTGTTCAGACACCTAGAAATACCTATATAATAAGCATAATGAAGAAATCTGTAAAGAGACTATTGAACTCTTCTGCGATATTACTATATGTTTGGGGAAAATTAGCCCCTAAAAGGCATATTTTCCGCTAAGGTGGGGGGTGTCAGGTTCTGATAGCACCTGTGCTAAAGAATGAAATTTCTACTATTTCTCTATTTGAATATTTCGTATTGTATGGTTGTGTACAGAATTTCCAAGGTGACATTCCTTCTTTGTGGAAAAGGGAATTGCCAGATAATCCTATGCAGGTGGTGTGTTGGAGGAAGAGAAGATTGCTGACAGGCATGTCCATCTGTCAGTGAGGTATGCGGATGATCAGGGGATAAGCAACATGTCACTAGGCAAGAAAGGAGTGAGGGAATGTGCCCAATGAGGAAGCTCCAGAGGGGGTTGACATTCGTGTGACCCCGTGAGTTGAGAAGGGCAAGTTTGACTGAGAGAAGTCATTCCGTTCCTGGGTCTCGTACCTAGAAGGTGTATGCCAGAGGTTCTGGTAAAGTGTGCTCTGTGTTGTAGAGCGTAAGGCAGTGCGTTTTCTGGTGAGCAAAGGACACCGACGTCCTAGTGTATAGTGCTCTGGGCTAAGAAGTGCAGGCCTAGTATACTTGTGTTGGGAGACTCAAGGTTGAGCTCCGATAAAATGAATTTAACGTGTATTGAGTGTGAGGTGGAAAGTGTAATTGGAATAGTACACAGCCAATCTTTACTGTATCTAATTTAATGTTGAACCGGATCACCTATATCCGAGTTGTAATTGTATATATTTGTAAATGGCGTATTTAGTGTGTACATATATTCTTAATAAACTGATAATTGAGTTCCTTGACAGCGTAAGTCTTCATTTACACAAACCTCACAGTGGGTGACCGATATCACCTAGTAATATCGGTGGTGGCAGCTATATCTACCACGGACTTTCTTCAAAGTTGTGTGGACTGAGAGGAACGTCCGACACCGCCATTAAAGTTTGGGGTCGAAAATTTCAAATACACATAAAAAACGGAGAAATTGGTCGGTTGATTTGCGGTTTTGACTAAAACTATTCTTTATGTTGGTATTTTTTTAAAAATAAATTATAAAGATAAATTTCGAAAAATGCCAATAGAGGGCGCTTTAGACGTTGAAGTAATGAAAAATTATTTTTTTGCATCTCATTAAATGGTTTCGTAAGCTTAAACTTAAATTTTGAGCTCAAAATGTCAAAATCTGTATAGTTGGGAATGGTTAAGTAGCACAAACGTAACTGTGCTCAGAGGGTTTAAATTTCAAATGATTATAAAAAACGGAAAAATTGGTCGATTCGTTTGCGGTTTAAAATAAAACTATTCTTTAACCCTTTCCGTCACGGGCAAAATCTCTTAGTTAAATGAGAAAATATCGACTGACACCGGAATTCACAAACGAATTTATTAGATATTTTGAAACCCCTAATTGAAACTTTTATTGTAAAAGGAAAATTTTACTAAGATATTACTGGTGCCGTTTGCAAGTTTGGAATTAAAATTAAGTATCCCAGACCGGGCACAGTGTGCCGGAAAGGGTTAAGTCAGTATCTTCTTGAAAATAAATTTTAAAGATAAATTTTAAAAAATTCCGTTAGAGGGCGCCTTGAACTTCAGAGTAACCAACAACTAATTTTAACCGTTATTTTTTGTATCTAATTAAATGCTTTCCAAAACTTATTAAATGTTTTCGAAATCTTAGATTTAAACTTAAATTTTGAACACAAATTCTGAATCGTTGGAGGGGTTAAGAAGCGCAAACTGAAGTGTGTTCAGGAGTTGAAATTTAACCTCCTCCCCCTCGAACACAGTTCACTTTTGAGCTACTTAAACACTCGCAACAATCCAGAATTTGATCTCAAAATTTAAATCTAAAAGCATTTAATGAGATTTTAAAAAATAACGGTTAAAAATAGTTGTACGCTACTCCAATGTCTAAGGCGCGCTCTATCGGCATTTTGTGAAATTTATCTTTAAAATTTATTTTCAGGAAAACACTGATTTAAAGAGTAGTTTTAGCAAAAACCGCAAACGAATCGACTAATTTTTCCTTTTTTAGGTAGATTTCGTAGAAATACTACCTATTGCAATCGCACCAGTTTATCTATCTATCTATCTATATATATATATATATATATATCTCACTTTTTTATAGACACGATAACTTCTATAATTCTTCATCAATCTCCACCAAACTGGTACATAAAATCAAAGGGGATAAAATCTTGGCTAAGTTCGTTAATGGGCAAAATCGGACCAAGGGGGTCGGAATAGGGGGCGTTTTTGTGAAAACCGAAAAAACGCCATAACTTCTTAATTAAAGTAGATATCGAATCGGTTTAAAGTTTATATTACTTCTTAAAAATGGGCCAAAAGTATATGCATGACAGATTTTTGATAAATTTAGAAGTGGGCTCAAGGAGCGAGAAAAACAGGGATTTTGAGAGAAAAAAATTCATAACTTCGTCAATTTTCAAGATATCAAGTACAACTAAATTTTTTGTAAATGTTCTTAAAATTATCTAAAACTTTTGTATTTACAAGTTTTTGATAGGACCAACTTTTACCGATGAAAAAAATTAAAAACGAAAAGAAAAAGGGCGCTCAAAAAAGAGAAAAATCCATAACTCCGCCAATTTTTAAGATATCAAATCTGATTAAATTTATTTTACATCTTCTTAAAAATCTCTACAACTTTTATATTGACAAATTTTTCATAGGACCAACTCGTATAGCAAAAAGAAATTAAACAAAAATAGGAGTTGGAGAAAAAACCTCAAATCCAAACTGCTTATATTCTGACTCATTTTTAAATTCATTTTTGATTTTAAACGCATCCAAATGGTAGATCCTCTTATTTAGAAACTGTATAAAGTGACGCATTGGTCAATTTTCTGATAGAGACAGAATATATTTCAAAATAGGCTACCAAAAAGGGTATTTTGAACAGAATTCCCAAAAGTCATCGGGACTGAAAATTGAAGGAAGTATTCAAATAAGAAATTGCGTTTTTTTCTGACTCGTTTTCAAATCCATTTTTGTTCTCAAACGCATCCAATTTACAGATCCTCTTATATAGGAACTATATAATGTGATGCATTGATTGGTTTTTTGATAAAGACAGAATATATTTTGAAAAAGGCTACCAAAAAGGGTATTTTGAACAGAATTTCCCGAAGTCTTCGTGATTTGAAAATTTAAGGAAGTTTTCACATAGCAAATTGCGTTTTTTATGACTCGTTTTAAAATACATTTTCGCTTTCCAACGCATCCAATTTACAGATCCTCTTATTTAGGAACTATAAACTGTGACGCATTGGCCAGTTTTTTGATAAAGATAGAATATATTTTTAAAAATGCTGTCAAAGTGAGTATTTCGCACAAAATTTTCCGAAGGAATCATGATTAAAGAAATTAAGATGTATTCAAACAACAAATCGGTTATTTTATGACTCATTTTTAAAATCAATTTTTTTCTCAAATGCATTCAACTGACAGTTTTTTGTTATTTAGGAACTGTATAATGTACTGTTTTGGTCAATTTTTTAATAAATTCAAAATCTATTTCAAAATATGTTGTCAAAATGGGCATTTGAGCTGAATTTTTCTTAAGATATTCTGATAAAACCAGTTTTTGCAGAAAAATAAAATTAAAAATTTTTTCATAAAAGGCCAAATGAAGTTATTAAACTGGGTTTATCTCTAATCATATACACTGCTCAAAACAATTAAAGGATATTGCAGTTTTAGGTGGATTTTGTATCTGGGAAACTTTATAGCTGATTGATACATGGTCGACAGACATAGTAGGTTATATGAGAATAAATTACACATGTTTGGCAGAAAAAAATGCATTTTATTGTGCATTTGTGTACAAAAGGAAAAAAACACAATTTGTGCATATGAGAAAAAAAGAATAAAAAAGGGTGTTTTCTTCAAAGAAAATCATTTTCAGTAGGGGGTATGGTTTCCACGGGCGGCCAGCAACGTTGAACACCTTTGAGGCATGGACTCAATGAGGCTATTAATGACGAGTTGGGGTATTCTGCCACACTCTTCCAGAAGAGCTCTTTCCAGTTCTTGGAGAGTTTGTGGGGGTTGTTGGCGGCCAGAAACTCGTCTTCCTAGAGCGTCCCAAACGTGCTCGATTGGATTCCTGTCTGGAGAACACGCTGGCCATTCCATTCGAACGATTCCTTCCTCGAAAAGGAAATCCTCCACCAGGTTTGCACGATGTGGCCTGCAGTTATCGTCTATTAAAATGAAGTTATCTCCGATTGCTGCAGCGTAAGGGACTACAATTGGTCTGAGGATCTCATCCCTATATCGGCGACCAGTCAGAGCTCCATCTCGAATGATGTAGAGGTCAGTGCGCCCGTCAATGGAGATGCCACCATACACCAACACTCCTGCACCGCCAAATCTGAAGCTTTCGTGCACGAACGCAGAATTATTCCTACTGCCACGGTCCCTCCAGATGAAAATACGCCTATTATCCGGATGCACAGAAAAACGGGACTCGTCATAAAACAGAATATTGCTCCATTCATTTCTCCTCCAGTTGACATGCTCGGTTGCCCACTCCCTGCGGTCGCGACGATGCCTTGATGTTAATGTAACATTTACAATCCATCGGCGAGCATACAGACCTACAGCATAAAGCCGGTTTCGGACAGTCTGAGTTGAAATCGTGGTGCCTGTAGCCGAGCGAAAGTGTTTTTGGAGAAGAGTAGCGTTCATGTTTCGGTGTCTCCGAGCTGTTAACGCTAAATACCGATCTTCATTGGGCGTTGTTACCCGTCTACGATTTTGCCCTGATTTTCGGCCTGCACATCCACTCTCCAAAAAACGGTTCCAGATCCTGGAAATGACACTTTGTGACACTCCAATGGCTTGCGCTACTTCGGCTTGAGTTTGACCCCTTCTAACCTACCAACAATTCTCCAAGCTTCTGAATCTGTCAAATAACTTCGCTGAGACATCGTACTCATCGAAACAAAGCAATCACTGAATGCCGATTATCCTTGTCTTCATTCTCTTTTATCCAGTTGAAAGCCAAATTTCATTCGCTGCCGCTGAAGCGACGTTTTTGACGTCGAACTCAAAATTTGCATACTCCACAGTTTGAAAACCAGAAAAATTTGCATTTGTGATTCTTTTCTTCTATTTTCGGCAAAAAAAAAAAAAAAAAAAAAAAAAAAAAAAAAAAAAATCGTTTATATTTTTATTTTATATAAAACTTCAAATATCCTTTAATTATTTTGAGCAGTGTATATATATATATATATATATATATATATATATATATATATATATATATATATATATTTGTTGTTGTTGTTGAAATGAGCACTCTTCGAAATCTACCTCCGCCTATAGGCCCAGCCGGCAGGGATTTTGATTTTAAACGCATCCAAATGGTAGTTCCTCTTATTTAGAAACTGTATAAAGTGACGCATTGATCAATTTTCTGATAAAGATAGAATATATTAAAAAAAGGCTACCAAAAAGGGTATTTTGAAGAGAATTTCCCAAAGTCATGGAGACTGAAAATTTAAGGAAGTATTCAAATAAGAAATTGCGTTTCTTTCTGACTCGTTTTTAAATCCATTTTTGTTCTCAAACGCATCCAATTTACATATCCTCTTATTTAGGAACTATATAATGTGATGCATTGGTCAGTTTTTTGATAAAGACGAAATATATTTCATAAAAGGCTACCAAAAAGGGTATTTTGAACAGAATTTTCCGAAATCATCGTGACTGAAAATTTAAGGAAGTGTTCAAATAAAAAATTGCGTTTTTTTCTGACTCGTTTTTAAATGCATTTTTGCTCTCAAACGCATCCAATTTACAGATCCTCTTATATAGGAACTATATAATGTGATGCATTGATCGGTTTTTTGATAAAGACAGAATATATTTCGAAAAAGGCTACCAAAAAGGGTATTTTGAACAGAATTTCCCGAAATCTTTGTGATTTGTAAATTTAAGGAAGTTTTCACATAGCAAATTGCATTTTTTATGACTTGTTTTAAAATCCATTTTTGCTCTCAAACGCATCCAATTTACAGATCCTCTTATTTAGGAACTATATATTGTGACGCATTGGCCAGTTTTTTGATAAAGATAGAATATATTTTTAAAAATGCTGTCAAAGTGAGTATTTCGCACAAAATTTTTCGAATCAATCATGAATTAAGAATTAAGGATGTATTCAAACAACAAATCGGTTATTTTATGACTCATTTTTAAATTCAATTTTTTTCTCAAATGCTTTCAACTGACAGTTTTTTTTTTTTTTTTTTTTATTTAGGAACTGTGTAATGCACTGTTTTGGTCGATTTTTTAATAAATTCAGAATTTATTTCAAAATATGTTGTCAAAATGGGCATTTGAGATGATTTTTTTTTTTTTTTTCAGATGATTATGATAAAACCAGTTTTTGCAGAAAAATGAAGTTAGAAATTTTTCTAAAACGGCCAAATGAAGTTATTAAACTGGGTTTATCTCTAATTATATATATATATATATATATATATATATATATAAATTCTGACAGCTCCTCTGTGTGATGTGGTTTGGCATTAACAAAAAATTTTTTACAGTAATTGATGTTGATTTTTAGTATTATCTAATGGTTCTATATAAGCATTCAAATTGCTTTGATGCTAATAGCGCAAGTAATTATGAATGTATTTTCATTTTTATTTCACTATGATCTGTTAAATTCATTCTGAAAAACCAATTCTTTTATTGGTATCTAATATATTATTAAACTAATATATAATCGTATATAGCTATATGTTTATCATTAGCAAATTGTTTAATTTTTATACACAATGTCTAATGATGCTGTGCGCATTATCATTGTGTATTATTTGGATTTCTACTTTGTAGTCATTTGATACCCTTCTTTAAGAATTTCCATTTGATTGCTACTTGTTTTTTCATCACTCTGATTCTGGTTGTATTATATAAATGTCATATTAAAAATTCTGACAGCTCCTCTGTGTGATGTGGTTTGGCATTAACAAAAAAAAATTTTCAGTAATTGATGTTGATTTGTAGTATTATCTAATGGTTCTATATATATATATATATATATATTGTTGTTGAAATGAGCACTCTTCGAAATCTACCTCCGCCTATAGGCCCAGCCGACAGGGATATTTTATAATCGTTTGAAATTTAAACCCTCTGAACACAGTTCAGTTTGTGCTACTTAACCACTCCCAACTATTCAGATTTTGAGCTCAAAATTTAAGTTTAAATCTAAGCCTACGAAACCATTTAATGAGATGCAAAAAATAACGGCAAAAAATAGTTATTCGTTAATCCAAAATCTAAAGCGCCCTCTATCGGCATTTTTTAAAATTTATCCTTATAATTTATTTTCAATGAAATACCGCCATAAAGAATAGTTTTAGTGAAAACCGCAAATTAATCGACCAATTTTTCCGCTTTTTATGTTTATTTGAAATTTTGGGCCCCAAACTTTAATGGCGATATCTCCTTTGGAAAACATTTAGGTCCTTTGGTTTCCTATTAACTATTACTCGTCTTGATGTGTTCTATATCACCTCCTAGCGTATGTACCATGAATTTAGGGACACCCTGTATAGATCCAATTGTTCTATTTCCCTTTTGCGGAAATCGGGCGGAAATGGTTGTATGATTTTATATTTTATCCTGCCTTTTTTCTCCTCCCCCCCTCCCCCACGCCTCCTTTGCTGAACAATATGCACTTTTCTGACACATTCGCGAAAAAAATATGCACGTTGTAAATTCATTAAAAAAAAAAATCATTAATGAAATTCAAAAAAATTCAAATAGCATTTTTCATTTTTCGGCGATTGTTGGAAATACCGTCGACTTCATTCTCTCGACGGCGCAGTTCTTGAATCCAAACTGTAAAATTTCTAAAATAACAGCAAGGTCAATTTGCTTTTTAAATGTATAAATTTAGTAAATGTCCTTTAGCATACACAATTTCGAAGATTGTTTTTCATTTTACTACGCAAAGAATCCCGAGATAAAGTTATCAAAGAGGGCATTTTGATAAGATTTTTGGACCAAGGCATTTTGAAATATGCAACAACAGGCTGCTATTATTAATTGAGGCAGTATTCACAATTAAATGCAAAATGCGACAGCAATGTAAAATAAGTAACCAGGGTTAGCATAATAGTATTAGTAACAAAGTCGTCCTTATACTAGTTCTTTAAAAGGTACCTCGAAGTACATACTTCTTACACAGTACCTCGAAATTTGTCAAAATATCGATTTTCCTCTTTTTTTCCTTTTTTCTTTTCTTTTCTTTTTCTTTTTTTTTTTTTTTTTTTCTAAACATTTACTGAAAGTTTCTTTGATTGAGCATATTTTGACATCTTATTTTTACCTATACAACAATTACATTGCGAGATATTTTAAATTTTGTTAATAGACCCAGTGCAATTACCCATACAAATGAAAACTTTAAACTGATTTTTCTCCATGTACATATTTTTATCACTTGTTTGCTCAATAAATACTAAGGCTTTTCTGCTAATTCAGACAGAATTTTTTTTATTTTATTATTATTATAATTTTTCTTTTTACTTGTTCTGCATGGTGTTTTTGATATTTTTGTGCATGGATTTAACATTCAAGCTTGTAGCTATTTCTTAAAAATTATCTAAATTGAGAGTTTATTGAATTTCCTTCATTTCTTAATATACACAAGATTAAAAAAAAACTCATATTAAATATAAAATTCTATGCATCTAAAAATCCATGAACAGTCAGTTTTATGTAGTACATTTTAATGATGTGGAAAAAAAATAAGAAGAAAAAATATGCATATTTATATAAGTAGTAAAGAATTTTAAAAAAGTTGAATTCTTTTAAAATAAAATAGGCAGTTCGGCAAGATTTTTTTTAATTATTTTATTTAATTTTTAGTATTAAGTATTGTGCCACCATACATATATTGCAGAATTATTCGAAATCAAAGAGATGGTTTCTAAACTATTGTGTTTCCTTTACATATACCTTTCTGTCATCGATAGAAATGTGCATAGTCCATTGCAAAACAACAGAATGATCTTTGGTTTAGATCGTTTCGTTTCTATGCATTATACATTCCATCACATATGTTTTTTCCAACGATTTGTTTATAAATCATCATTGGTTGTGATTGGAAATATATATATATATATGTGTGTGTGTGTCATGATAACTTATTTTAAATTTATAATGAATATAATTTGCTAATAAAGTATTTTTCATCCTTTTATGAAAATAAATTATATTTACGTACGATAGATGGTGCCTTCATACTTAAAAAAAAAATTCCTCTTCTAGATAACTTTCTGACCTAATTATTTTTAAACTTTTTATCATTTTAATAAAGTTACATTATTTCCATTAATTTGCATAACATGTTTTGATTAATATTATTTCAATAACTTAATATTATTAACAATAGATATTTTTAATTAAAATAATAATTATATACATGCATTTGGTTTCTATTATTAATTTCTTTACAATATACTCTTAACTGTTAGTGAAATGAGCTTGCACTTTAATCCCCCCCCCCCCCACATGTAAACGTTTGTAAGTTTTTCTCTTTTCTAATCCTATTACACTAGTTTACAGTACATCTGTTGCCGAAAAAATTTTAGCTGTTGCTGACTACATATGATATGCTATTTTCAAAAATATAATTAAAATATTTTAATCAGCTCTAGTTTCTGAGTTACAGCTATGTAGGTATTTAACAGAAAAAACATGTATTTACTAAGTGAAACTTTACAAAAAAAAAAAAAAAAAAAAAAAAAAACAATTATTCATTGAGTTTTAAAAAACTTCGTCTTAAAGCTCTTTTCCGATGTGTAGACTTTAGAAAATGACGTCAGACATCACATTCTCATCCCAGAATCCCTGATAGAACTCTTCCATGTCGCGCAAGTCCTGATTCATACGCTCTCCCTGCTATTCACCCATATCACCTGAATTTTACGGAAACCTATCCAGGTGTCTTCTGAGGAAATGAAGTTTTATACTCATATTGCACCCCATATTTTTTAATTGTAGCAGAAAGTTTTGTACAAGTTCAATATAATTGTCAGATTTTTTGTTTCCGAAAAACTTATTTTAATATCTGAGGAAAGCATTTTTTTTTTTTTACTTTTAGTCTTGATGCTAACGATTCTGAAGCTTGTTTAGAAAGATTTAAATCTCTTACAAGATCATCTAACTTATTTTGGGAAAAGCATTTTGGCTGATTTGACATACCTTGAAAATCCGCAATATTTTGTCATGAGATTGGTCCTTCAATGTCTTGTTCTAATAGTTCAGATATACAGGGGTTGGACAAAAATATGGAAACACCTTAAAAAAAACACGTTTCCTTGCCTAGTATTGTGTACGGTACCCGTTGTTATTCAAAACAGCTTGCAGTCTTCTCGGAATGGATAAATACAGTTTCTGTATGTTTGCCAAGGGAATATTGTACCATTATTCCTGCAAAACGGTGGCAAGTTCAGATAACGATGTTGGCGGTGCATAGCGGGAATGCACTTTCCGCTCCAATGTAGATCACAATGGTTCGATAATATTCAAGTCTGATGACTTTGGTGGCCTGGGAAGATGCGAAAATTCATCCTCGTGCTCAGAAAACCAGTCCTGGACAATGTGAGCTGTGTGAACGGGGACGTTGTCGTCTTGGAAGATACCATCATCATTGGGGAACAAAGCTTGTACCATTGGATGGACTTGATCGGCCAAAATATTCACATAAGTCTGAGCAGTAATACGCCCTTACAGAGTTATCATGGGGCCAGAAGAGAACCACGATATGGCTGCCCAAACCATCACTAAACCTCCGCCATGTTTCACTCTTGGCAACAAGCAGTCTGTATTATAGGCTTGAGATGGCGTTCTCCAGACGTAAACTCGGCCAGAAGTGGGGAACAATGCGAAAGAAGACTCATCAGACCATATTACGCTCTTCCACTGCTCTATAGTCCAGGCTTTAAGACTTAAACACCACTTTTTCCTGTTACAGGCATTAGCATTACTGATGGCTGGCTTTTCAATTGCAACACGGTCAGCAATTCCTTATTTATGAAGCTCCCTTCTAATTGTTTTGGTACTCACAGGATTTGGTAACACGACATTCATTTCAGCAGTAACTTTTGCAGCCGTGGACTGCTTATTTTTCGCGATAATCCTCCTTAATGATCGTCTGTCACGATCACTCAGCACACACTTTCGTCTGCGCTGTGATTTAGCGGATGATGTTTTATCCGCATTTTAAATATGCGGAATAAATCTTCGACACAGTACCTCTTGAAACACTAAAAACCTCGGCTACCTTGCTTACGGAAGCACCCACCATACGCGCGCCAACAATTTGTCCACGTTCGAAGTCTGTTAACTCTGACATAATGCAATGATAATCTCACATAACAGTGCTCCAACAACGACTGAACGGTGCAGCGGTTTTACGAAGTTGTACAGTTGGCATCAGTAGGCGAAAACTCTAGTGCCATCAACATAGTTCACTAAAATCAATCTTTCTTTTCAAACATGCATTTCAAAAGGTGTTTCCATATTTTTGTCCAACCCCTGTATTTTTAGACTCTGAAGAGTCAGGTAAACGATGTTGAACACAGCTAGTACTTGGGTGCTGCCATTTAGCTCAATTTTTAGAGTTTAAACCGTTTACGTTCACGCTACAAAAATAATAGTCTACAAGATGATTTCGTGGTTCTCGCCAAGTAGTTGGTGTTCCAAATTTAAAGGCACTTCTTTTATCAATTTTCCATAATCTTACATATTCCACACACGATTTACAAACACAATTGGGAGCCCAAGACTTCTCATTTTTATCCAAGAGCATCCCAAAAAACTCAAAATAGGGATTTTTCACCAACTCTAATATAACTTTTCAACAATTGTTAAACACATATTCGCCGCATATATAGAAAAAATGATCTGGATTGTTTAAACAACGTCTGCTTGAACTACTCATAACGCAAAAACTTGAGGTACTAATCTTAACACAGTAAAATACGCCTGTTAACGATTAATATATATGCTTGAAAGATAAAAATCAAAAACAAAGTAAATCGAACTGCTCAAAAGATTTTTCGGTTAGATTTGACAAAAACAAGCCATAAGTGAACATTATCAACCACAAAATCTGCGGCAACAGACAAAAAGTTTAATTTTGTAAACTAGTGTTATTATTGGTCTAATATATGTCTTGTTTTTTCATTGACTTAAATTTCGGGATTACGATTTATCGGGTAATTTAGAAATCATTTTTAAGATTACTAGCATACGCAGCCCGCTTCGCCGGGCTTAATTTGAAAGTTTATTTAATAATTTATGTGTATGGTACGCTTCTCTCTCAGCTGGCGACGGATCCCCCGGTGACTCTACGCTTCTCTCTCAGCTGGCGACGGATCCCCCGGTGACTCTCCCCGGACCATCGGCACTCCACGTGCGTCGGGTGAGCGTCAGAACAAACTTTCAGCATATACATATGGGTGGTTGTACTTGAATGCACAGACCTGCGCGTTTTTTTCTATCTTGCTTTTATACCTCTGGACCGAGTTGGCGCATTGCCAAGATTTGCTTCCTCTGGACCGAGTTGGCGCATTGCCAAGATTTGCTTCCTCTGGACCGAGTTGGCGCATTGCCAAGATTTGCTTTCCCCTGTGCCTCAATTAATTAATTATCCTCAGAATTCCTTTTATTTATAGAGATTCCTGATTTCTAATCAGAAATAAATCGTAATTCTAGAGTCTACTTGGTATTATCCTTGAAACCGAACTAAGTACCACTAGTTCTAATATTATTCGTATTTGTTCCTATATTGTTAACTCATCTTGTCTTTAAGTTTGTTTTTTATTGGGTTATTCTATAATTATTTTAGATGTTTAATAGTAGTGTTGTATAATGATTTTATATTTATGTAGACATATATATATACTGTGGATACCATTCAATATTTTTAAAAACATGTTTGTAAATACTGAGGAATTTCCTTTTGATAGAACTGGAGACAGCTACGCAAAATTTATCCTTTTGTTTTTATTGAAGAATTATCCAATGAAATTTGATTTGTTTCACGGCACGGTTCATGCGATAATTATAAGTTTCTCTTTAGCTTAAAAATTATTCTACCGTATCTTATTGTAAAAACTTTTGTCTGAAGAAGTAATATGTAATTAAAGTAAATTAGACGGCTTCTGTGGACGTAAAAAAAAGGCATTTCTATAGTTTTCGAAATCAACGAGGAAAGTGAAATTAGTTTATTTACCGGACATGCCTCGATGGAACTCATTGTGGTTTTGCTTTTCTTTGTAAGTCAGTCTGTCTGGTATTTTATTCAATTTATCTTCTTTTGTTGTGTTTTATTTTTAATCTTTTATAGTAAAATTAAAACATTAAGTTTGGGCAAGGTTTTATATGTAAACTTAAGGCAAATCTTTTACAAATTGATTTATCTTTCCCTCAAAAAAGCAATGCTTCATTTTTAGGTGCGTTTGTAATTATGTAAATACGTAGCACTATAGTGGTCGTTTAGTCCGTCCGTCTGTCCGCATATAGCAACGCAAAAACTACCCAACCGAATCATTTGAAATCTAAAATACATAATTATTACATAATTTTGTCGAGTCATTTCAAATTTTATGAAAATCGAATGAATAAATCAATTACAAGGGCAATCAAAAGTATTCCATTACATTACGGTCAATGGGGAAAAAAGTTTCAAATGCATTTTAATCGTTTGAAATTTAAAATACATAATTCTTACATAATTTTGTCGAGTTATTTCAATTTTTTTGATAATCGGGTGCGTAGATCAATTACAGGGCAATCAAAAGTATTCAATTACATTATGGTCAATAGGAAAAAAGTTTCAAATGTATTTTATACGTTTGAAATTTAAAATACATAATTATTAGATAATTTTGTCGAGCTATTTCAAATTTTATGAAAATCGGATGCATAGATCAATTACGGGGACAATCAAAATTATTCCGATACATTACGGTCAATGAGGAAAAATGTTTCAAATGCATTTTAATGGTGTTACATTCATTCGAACTTAATAAAATTTATATGCAACTATAAAGTACATATTATAATATACATTTTACATAATTTGTGGTGCAAACAACATTTGTTATTGATTTACAAGGCCACATAAAAGTATTCAATTACATAATGGTATAGGGAGAACATCGTTTTATGAGCGTTTTAATTGTAATTCACTATTTACAATTTTATGAGATTGATATATGAAAGAAATATTTTTAAAACTTCGTTATCGTACGAACGCACCTCATTTGCTACGCTTCACGTGCAATTTCCAACTTGTTATCTCAAGTTGCTCAACTAACCTAACTGCTGTGGCAAAATTTGTTGCACAGATACTCTGGTCAGTCTCTGAGACCTCTTGATCGAAGAAAAGAAAGAGTTAAGAGTTAATGAACACTAAATGAACTTAATTGCATCATATATAATGCGCATAAGTATATGAGGAATCTTGTTAAGATTGTTCTTAAATACAACTCGAAACTTTGAGGAGAGATATTGAGAACAGACATTTGAATAAGGGAAATGTGAGTTGCTTAAAACTGTTTCTGAAATCCAAAAAAGCTACGTTCTGAAACATTTAACCTTTAAGGGTGTATTTCGATTCAAACTGCTTATTTTCCGATTTATTTTTTAATTCACTTTTGATCTCAAACGCATCAAACTTGCAGATTCTCTTATTTAGAAACTTTATAAGGTGCCGTGTCTGTCAATCTTTTGATAAATGCAGAGAATATTACAAAAAATTCAGACAAAGAAGGCCTTTCGATCCAAATTTTCCGAAGATCTGGGAACGAAAAAAAAGGGTCATACTGAGAAGGAAATTGTTTATAAATCAAATTCTAATGAATTGAGCGCAAAATGACATCACACGGCACCTTATACATCTGTTCAAAAATCCCCTCATTAAGTTTTATGTTTCTACTTTAAAAAATGCTTCTCAAATTGCATCAGAAAGTTTCGAACTGTTGAAGATGGAAAAGTATTTTCTCGAATACACCCTTAACTGTTGTGAGAAACATTTTTACATAGATAACTGTGAGCAGACTCGAAGACCGCTTAATCGAAGGATAAATAAGCATTAAGGCTGTTCTCAAATCCGGAAAGACGGCTTTATTGCATAAATTTTGATTTATTTTTGTTCGGAAATGCAATAAACTAACAGGTTATGTTGTTCAAAAACTATCTTAATCAAATTTTCTTACCCTTTTTTTTTAACGCAATGTATAGATCTTTCAGAAAATATTGGTAAACTGCGTGTTTTGAACCGAATTCCTGCGCGAAAGAAGAATAACCATTGAAAGAAGGCTGAAAAGCGTCTTTGTCACGTGATCAAAATCGCTTATAGCTCAATAGATAATTTATTCATCAAAAACTAGAAAACACAGTTTGATTTCAAATCGCTTCCATAGTCAGACCTTCCAAAGTTATATCATTCCATTAAAAAGTGACTTTGTAAATGTGTCAAAACATTTTGCGCTTATTGAACAGAGTAGCCGAGAACAGTTTAAAAGTTAAATAACACTTATTACATGTGTCATATAATGCATTTACTTTATAAAAAATCTTTTTAAGATTGTTCTCGAATTTAAACTCGGAACTTTGAGCTGGGACTTTGAAAACAGCCTTTCTTAACTATTGATCGAAGAATAAGCAGGTCCCGACTTAGACAGTGGGAGGCCCTGGGGCAAACATTATTAGCCCCTCCCCCTTCTATCTTAAAATTTTTCGTAAATTATACTGAAGTGACTAAAACTAAAATTCACACCTATTGTATATGTACATAAATTTCGTACCAAATACTATTCACATCGATATACATAATAGCAGTAGAAATATAACTTTAAGAAACTATAGAATTCAATTTGTTTTCGGTTACAAGAATATTAGGATAAATGTGAGGCCTTAAGGGGGCATGGGGCACAGAAACAGAGGTGGTAGGAGAAAAAAGCCCCTTTAAACTGAAAAAAAAAGACTTTTGGTCACTTTTGGCCCTTTTTTTTTATCATTTGACACTACTTTAACGAGAAATTTATTAACTTTTATCTGTCCTTGCCCCCCCCCCTCAAGCCAGAGGGCCCGGGGCACTTTCCCCGCATGCCCCTGCATTAGTCAGGCCCTGAGAATTATATATATAAAATCCCTCCGTGTATAACGATTCCGGGGTCAACCATCCACGAGAAAAAACACTTATTGTGACCAATGACAAATTCCATTGTGAAAAGTTATCTCCGATTTTAAAGGCTATCAATTTTTCGTCTAATGCAAACGTTCTAGAGTCGTAATGGAGCGTTCTCATTTGTCAGATTTACAGTTTCAGTTGTAAATGACGTCACTACATTTTACTGTGCTTTGAAATCTTTTCTCTATTTCAAACACAATATTCACACTGCTAAAAATTTGACTCATTTGCTCCACCGCTTTTACAGAAAACGATTACTTTGCTGTGTTATGGAGCATTCTCATTGGTCATAAAAGAGACATTCTATAAAAGCTGTGGAGTGACGCTGCAGTAAATGGGTCAAATTTTTAGCAGTACACTGTTAAAAAATTGACCCTTTTGCTGCATCATCACTCCCCAGCTTTTATAGAATACACTGTAAGTAACAAACACAAAGCAACCGTTTTTTATAAAAGCGTTGGAGTGATGCTGCAGCAACTGTTAAAAATTTGACCCATTTGCTGCAGCATCGCTCCATTGCTTTTATATAAAGCGGCTACTTTACTGTGATATGGAGGATTCTCATTGGTCATAAAAGAGATGTTCTATAAAACTGTGGAGCCCATTTGTGACGCTGCAACAAATGGGTCAAATTTTTAACAGTGTAATACTGTAAAGCAATCATTTTCTATAAAAGCTGTGTAATGACGATGCAACAAAACAGTCAAATTTTTAACAGTGTTTATTTAAAACTTTTTATTTAAGAAAAGCGAAGGAGCGTTTTATATACAATATTGTTAAAATTTTTATATTCGTGTTGCTTTATTTATTTATTTTATTTATTTTTATTTATTTATTTATTTTTTACAGCCGTGAATGACTTGATTGTCACATAACGAATCACGATTGTTTACTCTTCATTATTGACATTTGTTTTCGATTTTATAAAGTATTTTCTTTTAAGTATTAGCTAATGGTATAAAATAGTTAATTCACAAATGTTTTAAAATAGCATTATTAGTGCATGTTTTGCATTATTAATGCATGTTAATTTGCATGTTTTTTGTGAAATAATTACTGTAATTTTGTGAGTGAAATTCATTAGCTGCATATTCTATGCCATTATTTTACCCATTCAATTAATAATTTGGCTACCCTCTCATATTCGTCTGGAAATGGCGAAAATGGGAAAAATTTTTATACATTTTGGATATTTTTATTATTTTCTCTCAGTATTTTAAAATATTTTTTGGCTGTAGTTTCACAATGTATTCTTTTATAATTGATATTTTACCTTACTTTAATCTTTTAAAATTTATGCATTTACCATTTGTTCATTACAATCCCTCCCCATCCACCAGATAGTTTTGTTATAATTTTAAATGCAGATTTCTATTTTTTTTTTTTTTAAGATTTTTCCCTCATGTTGAATCTTTGTATTTTTCAAAATTGTTTAAGCCTAAAGTGGCTATGATTGACCAAAGTTGTTGTAATGTTTTATCATCCTTTTAAAAATGGAAACACGTCATTTTGACGAGCTATCTTCTAGTAAATAATATTTAAGAGTTAATCAGCACTCATTGCATGTAACTCGCTAAAAAAGTAATACATCTCGTCAAAAGAAAATTTCACAGGAGAGGCAAAAGAAAATTTGCATGATTTTACTGTAACATGAAATTTTACCACTTAGCTCTGCATGCAGGAATAGAAATGTGCATAAAAATATCAAACCCTTGGGAACGAAAACGTAAGATGAGGTTTGGAGGATTGGGTAATTTTACTTCCCTACATAATCCAACCCTCTTCTGTGGTCACAAATAAACATATTATGTAATAATAAGATTTTTCGCATAACTATACTCACAAAACTTTTTGTGTAGCAAGACACACCTATGACTAAACTATTAGTGGAATAAAACACAAAATTTATTTTTTAGAGAAGTGTTATTTTTCTTGCGGGTGAGCGATATATGCTTATACTATTTGAAGAATCTTTAAGAAGAATCTGAAGATTTGTTCTCAGATTGAAAGTGAAACTTTAAGCTGGGAATTTGTATCTTCCTTAAAGCCTTTTAAGGCAAGGCCTAATCAACTCGAAAAACTTTCGAAACTTATCTTTGCACGTTAATTCATGTTCACATATTTTATTATATTCAATGGTTTTGCAGTCTTGTTAAAATACTTGTAACTTTGTGCATTTAAGAATAAAAATTATTTCGTAAATGCGTCTCAAGATATCCAGATTCAATTTGATTTCAAAACCTTAAAATTTTAATTGCATGTTTTCAGACTTTTCCTAAACACTTCTCCTATAAGAATTTTTGAAGGCTCGTGACTTTTCTAGGAGAGCGAAAAATGTGGTTCGATCCCATAGAGTCCCAAATATATGTATGCAAGTTTTACACAATTGCGAATTAAAATTGATACAAATGTGCCAGACATTACCCAATATGAATTTGAGAACAGCCGCAAATTGATTAGACGAAAGAAATTTTTTTCCCGCGGCCCGCCACATCATGGGAACTCATACATCAGTAGACGGTAATCATGGGCGAGGGATTCACACCTGGGAACACAGTAAAGAGGCTACGGAAAGTCAAAGGTCAAGTAAGTCTATTACCAAAAGTCTACTAAAACAAAGCTAATTACCGACAAGGAAAAAAAGCGAGTGTTTTTTCTATCATCTGTCCCAGCAAGAAAAATGGAAGAATTGAAGCTCCTTTTTTTATTTTTAAGTTAACATCACGAATGGTGGGTGTGAATCTTTTCGTTAAAAGAGGTTATGGTGTGAAGAAAAGTGAATTAAGGTTGCTCAAAAAATCAAACTTCTAATTTCTCACACAATTACTGAATCATTTTCGACTTAAAATGCAAAAGACTATGAGACTGTTTTCAAATTTACGTTATTTTTGAACACATTTGTTGAACCATTTTAAGCGAAACATGCAAAACACGTTCAGCTTTAGATCAATATCATAATCAAAATTGTAATTCTTTTACATGCTTATGAAAACATTTTCGTCGCGAAATGCATAAAAAGTTTAGATTTACACTGTACTCAAAAATTAAATTTCTTTTTTCTCACACATTTAACGTATTATTACTTTCTTCTATCTTTACAAGAAGAAAGTATTGGATTCATGAAAATTTTCGACTTCCGGTTTTCGACAGATTTATACGTTTTAGAAGGCCTGAACACGTTTTGACTATTTTTAGAAAATGTCTGTCTGTGAGTCTGTCAGTCTGTCTGTGAGTCTGTCTGTATGTGACAAAAAATTTGTGGGCGCTCTATCTCAAGAACTAATGCTCGAAATTTAATAAAATTTTATATTCAGTTAGACCTTGATATGAATTAGTGCCTATTGGTTTTTGGGGAAAATTGGCCTTCAGGTGGCGCTGCTATACTACGTTTTTCATGATTTTCAAGATTGCTATTTCTCAAGATCTAATGCACAGAATTTCACCAAACTTCAGATTCTGTGACCCCTTGATATACATAGACGCTGATTAAGTTTTGGTGTAAATTGGCCAGCAGGTGGCGCTGCTATGTCACCTTTTTCATGATTTTCATTATAGCTATATCTCAAGAACTAATGCACAGAATTTCACCAAACTTCAGATTCCGCGATACCTTGAGATACATAGCCGCTGATAAGGTTTTGGTGTGAGCTGCCCTATAGGTGGCGCTGCTATGCTACATTTTGCACGATTTTTGCGATAGCTATATCTCAAGAACTAATGCAGAGAACTTCATCAAATTTTAGATTCTGTTACACTAGAATATATAACATAATTAGACGCTGATTACATTTTGGTATTAACCTTACAACAGGTGGTGCAGCTATGCTGCATTTTGCACGATTTTTCCGATAGCTATATCTCAACAACCAACGCACAGAATTTCATCAAACTTCAGATTTTGTTACAAAATGACATATAACATAATTACACGATGATTACGTTTTGTTATAAATCCTTCAACTGATGGTGCTGCTGTGCTATATTTTACACGGTTTTTTTTTTAAAACTAGCTATATCTCAAGAACTAATGCACAGAATTTCAGATTCTTTTACACCATAACATAATTAGACGCTTTTTTACGTTTTGGCATAAATTGTCCAAGATATGGTGTTGCTGTACTACGTTTTGCAATTTTTTTGTTATAACTATATCTCAAGAACTAATGGACGAAATTCCATCAAATTTCAGATTCTGTTAGGTCTTGACATAAATAGATGCTTATTAGGTTTTAGTATAAATTACCCAACATGAGGCACTACTAAGCTCATTTTCTCAGAATATTAATTAAATTTTGCGTTTTAGGCTTTTCGGATACCAGAATCTCATTAGGTTAGGTCAAACGTTCGAGGAAATTCGATAGTAGGTAACTTTGGGGTCACCACGTTTTTTCTTTAAATATTAAAATGTACTTATGAGATAGAAGAAAGTTTTGGGATTGACAGATCCAACTAGTTTTTTAATGTAAATGAAAAGTTACGTTCAGACTTAGACTGTTCTCAAATTTAAATATACGCTACCTTTGAACACGTTTCCTGATACACTATTACGGAAACGTTTTCATTGCGCCATGGATAAGAAATTCGGAGTTACACTGCTTTCAAAAATAAACATCTTATTTTTGACACGATAGCTGAATACTTTTCAACTGTAGATTTTAAAACATTTGTTACCGAAGTGACCTTAGAATGGAATGGCATTTTTCTTATATCGATAAATATACATACTGTTAAGATTTTTAGTTAAACACAGAAAAAAATAAAAGCAAAACGTAGATTATGCTGTAGATTATGCTGCGTAGATTATGCTGTCCTCAAATCTAAAGACAATTTATGACATGCTGTTTATTAAACATTTGGAAAATCATTGTTGCTTTCGGTCTTGAGATATCTAAGACATATCCAAAACCCTGTGATGTCCGGATTTTATTCTTTTTCTGATTGGTCATGTTTAAGGTCCAGAAATGGAATACTTTAGTTGCTACATTGACAAAAAAATATTAAAAACTACAAATAATAAAAATAATAATAATAACAATAATAATAATAATTATAATAATAATAAATAATAATAATGATAATAATAATAACTCAAAAACAAATTGAGATACAGCTTTAAAAAAATTTAACTAAGAAGAACATTTTCCCCCCTATACGACGGTGTAAAAATTAAAAATGTGCGATGTTTACAAGTTTAAAAAATTGCAGTACCGAAAATTACAAAACTGAAATTTCCTTTAAAATTTGTTTATGATTGATCAAGGAATACTAACGTTTAATCCATGGCATACGTAATACTGTCGACTCTCGTTAATTCGAACTCGTCGGGACCACAAGAAATGTTCGAATTATGGAAAGTATGAAATAAAAACATGTTTATTATGTTACTATTACAAAGGATTTAATGTTATAGTGTTTTTTAAATTTATTTCGTCTATTATCATTAGAATATGACTTAATAATAAATTAGAATATATAAATATATAAAATAATTAAACTACAGCCTTAACCCTTTCAAGGTCGGTGGTATGTTTATGAAACAACTTAATTTTATTTTCTAAATACTCCAATGACACCAAACTTTGGTTAAAAAAAAAAAATAGTTTATTATGTATGTATGTGAAATATAGCTTTTTCTTATTTCCGAGTATAAATTTGTTTGTTAATTCCAGAGTCATTCATTCATTTGAACATTTTAGCATTGGAAGTGCTTTATTCCTGAAATAGTTAAAGTATTATTCCAAAATGAACCTGAATTCTGCGTATAAAAAATTTAAAAAAAACATACTCACAAAAAGTGACATATTTTATAGGATTCGTTGAAATAGCTACTACGTAAAATAGGTTTATTATTATTATTATTATTATTATTATTATTATTATTATTATTATTATTATTATTATTATTATTATTATTATTATTATTAGGATTTTCATTTTAAAAATAATACATGTTCTTGTTATAGAGGTGTGTTTCATCAAATTATGGTTAAGGATTCTCCATTATTTCAAACCCCATAAACACCGCCGTTATTAAACTTTTAAAAGTCCCATTAATTAAGACCGGACAACCCTCGCGCTGTGCACTATGCAAAAAGGTTGCCTCGGATTCATAAATCAAAAAAGGCCTCCCTAATTAATTCGTTCTTTTTCTCTGTCTTCATTAGGCTGCCCTCGCTGCATCTTAATTTCACACCTGCGAACGTGGGACGGGGATGTTGTGTTTAAAAATTAGCGCCGGAATACTCGCATTTTTTCGAAGACGTGGTCAGAGATCAAACAATGCCTTTTGATGTACCGCCAGAGAAATAAGAGAGAGTGGACATGGAGCAAAAAATAAGAGTAACATTTGGTTTTATTGATGTTATAAAGGAGTGAGTTGATAATGAACCAAATGTAGGAGAGAATTAACCTTTTTTTTCTTTCAGGTCGCATTAAGTTGGAGTAACATTACATGAGTGATTAGAGCAGTTAGTTAATTCATCAAAATTGAGTTATTTATCATTAACGGCCTATTACATAACTCAAATTGATGTTACATTGTTAGGTGTGTTATCTTTGCAATTAAAATATTTTAATATACACTTCGCAGAAGTACTTTTTTCAATTCACGAAAATTTCCTAACTCAGTAAATTAACTTTTTTTTTTTTTTTTTTTTTTTTTTTTTTTTTTTTACAAAATTTAAAATATTTGTTAATAGAATAAAAAAAATGGGGATAAAATAAAACTTGCTGACCGTGGATTCGAACCAGCCATCTTACCCTTTCGAGACGAGCACGATAATCACTGGCGTTTTCACTGCTATTTGTCCATTTTCGTCACCACCAATATTACACAAATGTTTTACAGAATATATGCGGAAACGCTTTCAAATCCCAATTTCAGCTATTCGCATCTACAATCGGAAAAACATCTGAAATCTTCGAGCAGCACTGTATGCATATGTAGATTTGTATGTACACTATCTACAAATAAGTATTTGGACACTTTCAATTTTTGACATTTTATCAATTATTTAAAAATATACTTGTCGGATTCTTCTGGAACTTCAGAATTATAAAAATTATGTTTGACCTCATATATTTATCAATATCTTTATTTGATAAGCAAGGCTGTTAGGCGGGGGGAGGGCGAAAAATCAAAGAATATTTGGGAAACAGAAATATTTCGGATCACCCTGTACATGAAAATGCACGAAATGATTTATCGCTGCAAAATAGAAGTATGTGGATACTGTACAACATGTACACTGATATTTGTAAGAATAACATGTATATTCATAGAAAAAGAGCGATATATATATATATATATATATATATATATATATATATATATATATTTATAAAATTTAAAAATTTCTGATATGTTTTTTATTTATATCATGCAGGGTTTTTGACTAAATTTAACGCGAATTTCGGAAAATTGTTCAAAATGTAGTAGAAAAAAATATAGTGCAATTGGAATATAGATATGTTAAATGTTTTATGAAATATGAGCAATAGTATGAAATAATTTTTATCTGCGCATGTGTGAACGATAAAGATGATTTTTTTACATCATTTAATAGTCAATTCTATGGAGTAACTCATATATAATGAGGCATTTCCAAATAACTATAATAATAATAAAATAAACTAATTAATCAAAACTATGTCTACTTTTCTGTCTATTTTTTTCACAATAGATCACAATAATTTTTTCACAATTTTTAACAATAGACTTCTCAGAAAATATTGTTAAAGTGGGCATTTTAAACTGAATTTCCGCGTGAAAGAAGAATATCAACTCAAGAAAGGATGAAAAATTTCTTTGCCATGTGATTAAAATCGTTTATAACTCAATAGAATTTATTTATCAAAAATTGGAAAACTCACTCAGTTCGATTCCAAATCCCTTCCATTGACAGAGCTTCCAATTTTATATCTTTCTGTTAAAATATGAATTTGTAATTTTGTCAAAACGTTTTACATTTGTTGAGCAGAGCAGTTCAGATGCTTACAATGATATAAGCATCTGAAACAATTATTAAGTCGTAATTATTATTAGTCGCTGTAACAATTGTTATTGTGTTATTACATAAATACAATATTTATAAAAACAGTAAATTCTTTTAATCTTTTCTCAAAGTTAATAAAAGGTTTCTGTATTTAATTATTTAACCCTTCCGGGTTCGATTTTTTTTCCAATTCTTAGAATAAAATTACTTTTACGTTAATAGCATTTATAATGGCTATCCTATTACATTAATTAGAATTTAACAAATATTTCATAATCTAAAACAAAACGAATGATGCTGTTTTGTGTACTATTCAATTCATATTCATGGTGACAACAGGCTAAAGAAGAGGTTTTGGAGATGTTTAGAAAATATTATATTACAAGAAGATTTAATTGATATTACAAATTTCAAATATTTTATGCGCTTCATTACTCGTGATTCTTTCAGACAAGTAACCTCTATTTTAAATTTAAAGAGTGAAATATATATTTAAAATAAAAGAATCGCAAACGGTACAAAGAGAATTAAGCAAATATTTATTATTATTATCATTACTAAATGCCTAAATATTAATGAAGTCATACATAGTAAATGCATTACACGCATACTAACATTACTACATGCAAACTGTAACAAAAATATTTGTTAAAATAAAATAATACTCAATTAATTGACATGTATTATTAAAGTACACCAGACCCGAAAGGGTTAATATATTGTACCCTTTTATTTAAATAATTCAATTAAAGAAAAGGAATATCGCGCTGAATATCTAAAATACATATTTTCAGTATATGTAATTCCTATTTCAAAATTTAATTATTTAATAGCTATTCATCTTGCACTTGATTATTTAATAGCAATTCATTGCTATTCTTGGAGTGTGTTCCTATACCACTGATACACCAGGCCAAGTCGTTCGGTAACCACTTCCCAGAAATCGTCATCAATATTCATCATCGCTAATTGCCAGATCACACCAAGCGTACAAGGATTAAAAATACGAGGTTGATTGTTATTAGCAATATTAAGTATTAACGACAAAGTTCATTCGATGAGCTCTGAAGAAAAAGTTGTTTTGTTGAATAATTCATAATCAGGAATAGATTCTACCAAATTAAATATTGATTCTAATACGTTGTTATAAATCAGAGGAGTTCTAACATTTTGTATAGAATTTAAAAATATATACAGGGCACTGTAAAAAATTTGCAGCAAACTGTCAAAACGAATTAAATGACCAGTTATGTAGTAGTTTCTAAATAAACGAAGAAATAACTACACATCAGTTTGCAGCAAAATTTTAACACTATTGAGTCGGCTTTACTCGGCAAATGCACAGAAAAAAAAAATTCTTGATTTTACAGTACAATAGATGAATTCTAGCAGCATGTTAATTCTAGGGTATAATTAACTCAACATAATATTTTATAAAACATTGTCTTTTCTTGAAGTTCTTTATCTTTACTTCTTCACGATTTTTATTTTACAGATGTAAACATACTTTTACACTAAATTGAATTTGGGTCGCAACCCATATTTTGGCAACCTCTGATTTAAAATATTACAAAATGTACGACCTTTTTTTTTTTTTTTTTTTTTTTTTTTAAATTTGATGTTTCAACTGCGTTTAATAAAATTAAAATAATGAAATATTTTAAGCATAAATGTAATATATCAGTTTATCATCCCGGAAAGAAGTATACATCAAAGATCCAAGTGTTATTGTCTTTGATGCATTTGGATTGGTGATTAAAACATAATTGTTTGATGTCAAATTATTATCTCACGACAATTCTGAAAAAAAAAAAAAAAAAAAAAAAAAACATTTTAAAAGCTTAACAACGCGAAACTTTCTGGCACTTTTTCTAACTCATTTTTAAGCGTACCGGCGTAAAACTGACAGATATGACTATTAAAGCGATTTGAAATCGAATAACGTTTTATATTATTTTTTAAATAAACTAATTACCTATTTATCAACAATGCTTGTCACGTGACGAAAAAATATTGCCTTTCCTGCGCAGCAATGTGCGGTAATTAAGTCCATAACGCCTTTATGAAAAAGAAAATGGAGGGAGAAACATCATTCGATTACACAATTTTTGAATATGAATTCCAGCAAATTTGATGCATATCCGAACAAAAACGAATTTTCAGAAATGTATCAGAAAGTAGCTCCTGGGCATTTGAGAACAGCTTGTTCATCAAAAGTCATCATCCAAGTGGTATATAGTTTTCTGTTTACCTATTAAAAATTTGCATAAATTTCACCTCACATTGTAAAACATAAAGATTGTACAGCTATTTAGCTTCCATGATTTTAATTTAAAGGCGTGTTTTATTTATTTATTTATTTATTGTAATTTTAATGTTGGATATTTCGAATATAATTCTTTTGTAAGGCACTTCAAATTAAAAAAAAAAAAGAACAATAAAGAACGAGAGAAAAAGAAAAAATCTACAATCTACAAAAACTTACATTTAACACACAAGAAATCCGTCGGCTCAAATCAAATCTCTCAGTTTGTTAATTTGAGTTTGCGTATTTTTTATGAGAATAAAGAAATGTTTGAAATCCTTTCGTTATTTTTATATCCAAATACGTGTTCCAGAAAATTACATACATCCAATTGCTAGCAAAGTATTATTAACTTTTACTTCATATTTTTCGAAAATATGAATAACAAATTACTTTTCTAACAAAGAGTTACTCAAAGTATTAACTTTTATGTCCCATTAAAAAAATAAAATAAAAAAATAAGCTACATATGACCATATGAGAGGATAAAATAAATACCAAATTACTTCCTTACAAAAACTCAGAGACATATATTTCCCCGTGCATAAAAATTGTCATGCCACAGAGGTGATTATGCTCTTTTTGTGAGCATATCATCAGTGGCGTAGCTAAGGGGGGGCAAGGGGGGCGTCCGCCCCGGGCGCCGAGGCCTAGGGGCGCCAAATTGAGAGAAATTGTTATATATCTATATTGGGGTGGGGGCGCAAAATTTCTTGCTGGCCCCGGGCGCCAAAAAACATAGCTACGCCACTGCATATCATAACGTCGCTCCAAAATTATAAATTCCTCACACACGTTTTTACTTACCAGGTGAATTCTTTATTTAGCTGAATCTTTGGCTGCTATTCTGATCCGAATGAAAGAAAGTGGGGCGTCCCCGCAAGAATGTTTACATTTCTATAATGTGACTGCTCAGATGATTACTCGTCTTTTATTGCCCGGGTACGTATGATTTGGACGAATCCGAAACGTTCCTCTTCTAAAATTTGATTAAAATAAATACGTGTGGTGTTTTTTCTTCTTTTTTAAATAAATTATTTACCTATTTATAAACAATTGTTGATATATGGGGAGAAATTTTCTTCTTTCCTGCTCAGCAATGTCCGGAAATTAGGCTCAAAACGACTTAGGGATCATCCATAAATGATGTCACACTTTTTTTCAATCTTTTAAAACCCTCCCCCTCCCCGTCCCTTTGTCAGAAAGCGTCACAATTCACCATACTCCCCCCTCTCCCCTTTGTCACATTTCACGCAATATTACATATACATATACTTGAGAAACAAAGCATTATGTTATAGATCATATTGTAAATTTTATTTTAAAACTTAAATTGTGTTTTAATGATATTTGTGACTATAGCAATAAAAATGATTCGTGTACTTATTTTGTTTGAAATAAGATTATTAGACATTAAGAGTAATAAAACATTAATATGAAAAAGCAATTGAAAACAGCAGTATTTTAGAATATGAAATGGAATGTTAATTAGTATTTGACTTAAAATTGTATATTTACTTTATGAACACAAAATACTTTAGTTTTAAAATAACTTCAAAATTTAATTTGCTGATTTTTAATGCTTTTACTTTAACTAAAATGTGCGATGTCACATTTCTTCTTACTCCTTGTCACAAATTGTCACAATTTCATGAACCCCCCCCCCTCCCTCCTCCAAGCTTGACATTGTTTATAAATGGCCCCTTATTTTTAAAAAAAAGAAAGAAAAAGAAAGGTTAAGAGGACAGTATTTCATTACAAAGTTTTTGAATATGAATGCCAGCCAATTTCATGCATATTCGAACAAAAATAGATTCGAAAATGTGTCAGAAATTAGCTCATGTGCATTTCAGACCAGTTTATACATCAAAAATCATCTTCCAAGTGCTACATAGTTTTCTGTTTAACTATTAAAAAATTGCCTGAATTTCATATCAAATAACTAACTATACCATTGTAAAAACATAAAGAAGATACACCTGTTTAGTTTCCGTGATTTTAATTTAAAGGAGTGTTTTACTTATTTATTTAGTAATTTTCATGTTGGATATTTAGAACATAATTCTTTTTGTAAGGCATTTCAAATAATAAAAAACCCAACATAAAAAAAAGAAAGAAAGAAAGAAAAGAAAATTACAATCTACAAAAACTTAAATTTAAAACACAGGAACTCCGCCTATTCAAATCAAATCTGTATGTTTGTTAATTTATAAGCTTGTGTATTTTTCATGAGAATAAGAAAAAATTGGAAATCCTTTCATTATTTTCATGTCCAAATGTGTGTTCATGAAAATTACATATGTTCTTTGACTAGCAAATATATATATTTTTTTACTTCATATTTTTCAAAAATATGAATAACAAATTACGTTTCTAACAAGAAGTACTCAAAGTACTAACTTTTATGTCCCATTAAAAAAAAAAAATATATAAAAAAATAAAAATAAAAATAAGCTATCTATGAGGGATTAAAATAAATACCACATTACTTCCTTTCAAAAACTCATAGACATACATTTCACAATACATAAAAATTGTCACGTCAGAGAGGTGATATGCTCTTTTTGTGGCCATATCATAACATCGCTCCAGCATTATAAATTCCGCGCACACGTTTTACTTACCGGTGAATTCTTTATTTAGCAGAATCTTTGTCTGCTATTCTGATCCGAATGAAAGAAAGTGGGGCGTCACCACAAGAATCTTTATAATTCTATAATAATGTGACTCCTTAGATGATTACTTGTCTTTTATGGGCCGGGTATGTATGATTTGGACGCGTCTAAAACGTTCCTTTTCTACATTTTAATATCACGAATTAAAATTTGATTAAAATAATTACGTGTTATTTTTTTTCTTTCTTTCTTTCAATTTGGTCTTTTGAGACAGAACTAGAAACTATATTTTTCAAATTATGCACACGAAACTTAATGATACAGGGTACATCTCGACAAGCAAAATCAAGCAGTTTTGACAAAATATTTAACTCGTGTATTTTACCTTTAAAAAATTATGTAAATTTTTATTGCCCGGGTATGTATGATTTGGACGAATCCGAAACATTCCTCTTCTAAAATTTGATTAAAATAATTACGTGCGATATATTTTTCTTTTTTTTTTTTTTTTTTTTTTTTTTTTTTTAAATAAATTATTTATCTATTTATAAACAATGGTTGACATGTGAAGAGAAATTTTCTTTTTTCCTGCGTAGCAATATCCGGAAATTAGGTTCAAAACGACTTATAAAAAAGTGTGTGGAGGGGATGGAATACCATTTCATTACAAAGTTTTTGAATATGAATTCCAGCCGCAGTTTCATGCTTATTCGAGCAAAAATAGATTCGAAAATGTGTCAGAAAGTAGCTTCTGTGCATTTGAGAACAGCTAGTGCATCAAAAATCATCATCCAAGTGCTACACAGTTTTCTATTTAACTATTAAAATTTTTCGTGAATTTTATTTCAAATAACTAATTATACCATTGTAATAAGATAAAGAAGATACAGTTGTTTAGTTTCCGTGATTTTAAATTAAAAGCTTGTTTTACATTTTTTTATTTATTTATTTTAATGTTGAATATTTCGAACATAATTCTTTTTGTAAGGCATTTCAAATTATAAAAAACCCATCGTTAAAAGAAAGAAAGAACAAATGAAAGAAAAGAAAATAATAAAAAACAAGAATCTACAAAATAAACTTACATTAAAAATACTACAAGAAATCCGTCGACCCAAATCAAATTTCTCTGTTTGTTAATTTGAGTTTGCGTATTTTTCATGAGAATAAAGAAATGTTGGAAATCCTTTCATTATTTTCATGTCCAAATATGTGTTTCTGAAAATTACATGCATCGTATGTCTAGTAAAAAAAAAAATAAGTATTAACTTTTACTTCATGCTTTTCGAAACTATGAATAGTAAATTACGTTTCTAACAAAAAGTACTCACAGTACTAACTTTTAGGTCCCATTAAAAAATTAAATTAAAAAAAAGCTACATATGAGGGAATAAAATAAATACCAAATTACTTCCTTTCAAAAACTCACAGACATACATTTCAACCGTACATAAAAATTGTCACGTCTGAGAGGTGATTATGCTGTTTTTGTGGCCATATCATAACGTCGCTCCAAAATTATAAATTCCGCGCACACATTTTAGTTACCATATGAATTCTTTATTTAGCAGAGTCTTTGGCTAAGTTATTCTGATCCGAATGAAAGAAAGTGGGGCGTCACCACAAGAATCTTTATAATTCTATAATAATGTGACTGTTCAGATGATTACTTGTCTTTTATGGGCAGGGTATGTATGATTTGGACGCGTCTAAACCGCTTCTCTCCTGCATTTTAATATCGTGAATTAAAATTTTATTAAAATAAATACGTGTTATTTTTTTTTCTTTCTTTCTTTCAATTTTGTCATGTGAGATAGAACTAGAAAGTATATTTTTCAAAAAATTCACACGAAACTTAAGGATACACGGTACATCTCGACAAGCAAAATCAAGCAGTTTTGGCGAAATATTTAACAAATGTATTTTACTTTTAAAAAGTAATATAAATTAAAAAAAGAAATTACGTTGAATATACCCATTATAGTCCATATATAAATCAACAAAAATTAAAACAACAAAAATCAACAAAAAATGAATTCCATGCAAGAATTAGTTTTAAAGCACTAAATACCTTTTTACATATCTCTTATGAAATTTTTTCAACAATTGGTCCGTTTTTTATACTTTTTTTAAAATCTTTTGTATTAAAATTATTTAATTTTAATTAAACTTTAAAATTTGTTGTGGTGTCAGAAAACGTACTATTTAAAAATAATAAGAAGCAATTTCTATTTTGCCTTAACAGAAATAAAATATAAAACAGTTTACTAAAAAACTTAAATTATACATTAAAACTTAAAATATAGTAAAAATTTCAAAAACTTTTTTTTTTCATTCAGATCTAATAATGTTAAAATAATAATTTAAAAAAAAAAAAAAAAAAAAAAAAAAAAAAAAAAAAAAAAAAAAAAAAAACGAGTTAGTTACACAATTTTGGAAAGTTTCACGTTTTATCTAAAATTTTAGAAAAATGTACCAAAGCAGAAAAAAACACTTTTCGAAAAAAAAAGGTAAAACAGTATATGCACATATAATTTTAATTAATTTTTCATTTAATTTTCAGCAATGAAATTATTGAATTGAATATTTATTAAGTGGTTTCTCACATTGCTAACTAAACGTAAAATCAACCGTGAGCAAACAATCCAAGCCGGATTAAAACTTGGAATAGCACTCCAAAATGTTTTAACTGAATGTAGAACCAACAGAATGTCGAAGATTTGTATGCTCATGTAAACGATTCTATCTCGTGCTGCAATTACAGCCTTACTAGCATGTGTCAGTGAGAGATGCTAAGTTTGGCATTCTCCTTTGGCAATAGCTTAACACTAGAACCGCCATTAGGGGTCAAAATGACCCCTGCCAGATTGATAATAATCGATTCGAACCAGAATTTTCTTCCTAAGATATGTTAAATGTGTGCAGCAGAAAAATAGACTAATTAACTAAGTTAAATAGTTTGAAATTAAAATTCTGGTGTGAAACCCTTTTTATGAAACTTGAATAAAATACCCGGCGGTTCTAGTGTTAAGGGGTACACCGTAAAAAATTTTCAGAAACGTTTCTGAAAATAACGGACATTTCTGCTGCACGATAAAGGTTTCGATAAGGGCACGATAAAGGCCAACGGAAAGGTTTCTGATTCAAACAGAAAAGAGTTTGGGTTAAAACAAGAAATCTTTCCTATTCATAATGAAAAGTTTCTTAAGGGTGTTCTTAAATCAAAAAGGGAAACTTTGTGACATATGCTTTAATTTATTTTTGTTCGGAAATGCATGAAAATAACAGGTGTTGTTATTCAGAAACTGTCTAATTGCACTCAATTTTCTGTTTTTTAAAAAACACTATAAATCTTTCATAACAAGCCTTCAAAGCTGACGTTTTTGAGCGCGTTTCCCGACGAAAGCAGAAAAACCGGTCGAAAAGCAGGAGAAAAACGGGTGATCACGTGATAGAAATAGCTTAGAACAGGATAGGTAATTTAACTATCATAAAATGGAAAAATAAGTTCGATTCGAAATCTCTCCCATTGTCAGGCATTCCAATTTTATATCTTTCTGTTAAAAAATGAATTTATAAATGTGTCAAAGCGTTTTACGCTTGTTGAGCGGAGCAGTTAAGAACACCCTTAAAGGATATACTGTAAAAAATTTCAGAAAACTCTCTAAAAATAACGGAGACCTCTGTTGCACGAGGCCAACGGAAAGGTTTCTGATTCAAACAGAAAAATTTTTCGGTTAAAACAAGAAACCTTTCCGATTCATAATGAAAAGTTTCTGAATGTATCCGAAATCTTTCATGCTGATCCGAAAGGTTTTTGGATACATAAAAAAAATTTTCTGTAGACGAGGAAATGTTTCTGAATACATAGAAAAAATTTCATTGTGAATTGGAAAGGTTTCTGAATATATGCATGCGGAACCTGATCAGAAGACGAGGGTTATTTTAAAATTCAAATAAAAAAGCACAAATAACTGTACAAAAAGTACTTGCAGGTGCATGCATATATAACATAAAATAATTTAGAATGCATTAGAAATACGTATCTTAAGTATACATTAAAAATCATTAGCATTTTTCAATGATTTGTAAAATATTTTTAAGATATTTCTATATTAATTTGTGTACTTGTACGTTTATTTGTGCTTTTTAATATGAATTTTAATTATTTAATCAAGATGAATTTAGCACTAGTATTTTAACTTTTATTTATTGAAGATTATTTTGTAAAAGAGCCTTAAAAATGGATTTTGTGAAGAAGCCAGTTTTATTAAATGAATATTTATAAAAGAGTCTATTTTAAATAAAAATTGATTTTTTTTTTTTTTTTTTTTTTTTTTAACTTTGATTTTGTTCCTGAACTGCATTTTTGTTGAAAATAAATTGATAATTTCTTTCAAAAAGTGTTTTTTTTTTTTTTAAATCATTAATAACATTATTTTTACTTATTAGTTTATTTCTTTATTAGCATTTCTTTCTTGCATAGGCATTTTAATACATAACATTATATTATTATTATTATTTATGCATGTAAATAAGGTATGATTAAAATTTATTTTTATGTTGATTCAATATCGTATTTTTTTTTTTTTTTTTTTTTTTTTTTTTTTTGCAGAACATAATCTTAATAAATTAAAATGCCTTATAATTTAAAATAAAAAATAATTAGGCTGATAATAGAAAACTCAAAAAATTGAACTATTTTAGACATTACCAGCTGTTTTCCTGTTTTAGGATCGATATGCAAATGATTTTCAGAATTAAGTTCTAACATTTTCATCATTTTTATATTTTTTAATAAGTGCGCGGACATACTTGATCTAAAATTTTTAAAATTCGTAGATTTTTCCGTGAAGAGCATGCTTTTTTTTTATAACTAAAGAAATCGGATGTTATAATAGTTTTGTGTGTCTTCAATTGGGTAATTTGTAACGATTAATTTCCAGTGAACAATTCTGAAAAAAAAATATATATTATTCCCCTTGATGTCTAAGTAAAAAAAAAAAAATAAATAACAATAATAATAATAAACATACAGTAAAACCATATAACTATTTTTATGTAAGAAAATAAGTCGAACTGATAAAAACTTCTTAAGGGTGTTCTTAAATCAAAAAGGGCAACTTTGTGACATATGCTTTAATTTGTTTTTGTTCGAAAATGCATGAAAAGAGGGGTTGTTATTCAAAAACTGTCTAATTACACTCAATTTTCTATTTTTTTTAAACACAATAGATCTTTCATAACAAGCCTTCGTTTTTGAACACATTTCCAGACAAAAGCAGAAAAACCGGTTGAAAAGCAGGAGAAAAACGGGTGATCACGTGATCGAAACAGCTTAGAACTGGTTAGGTAATTTAATTATCATAAAATGGGAAAAATAAGTTCGATTCGAAATCGCTTCCATAGTCAGGCATTCCAATTTTATAACTTCCTGTTAAAAAATGAATTTGTAAATGTGTTAAAACTTTTTGCGCTTGTTGAGCGGAGCAGTTGAGAACACTGTTAAAAACATCATAAAATATACTGAAATATGCTAGGTCTTTCGAAAAATCTGAGTCTTTCTTTGTCAGGCGCAAAGAAGACGTACTTCTACTATAAAAGCAGCAGCACGTGAAAAAAAAAGGGGGGAAGGTGAAAGGGAACAAGCTGAAGAAACAGCCAATGTATTATGTGTTTTTATGTAATTTTTATTAAAGTATTTTCAATACCTTTTGGTGCTTAATCTTGCTCATTTATCGCTCAACTAATGATAGTAAATGCATTTAAATTTTGATTTTTGTATATAGACAGTAACAAATGCAAGACTTTTCTATTTGTGTTTGCAATGATCAAGTATTTTTTTATTAATATACTTCCTTTATCTTGAATTAAAAGTCATCTATTGTTTAACAAAAACAATCACAGTCTGTAAAATAAACATTGCAGTGTAAAACCGACAAATTCGCCAGCTCAAATTAGACTACCTTCTCATTCAAATACGTATGCGCAAAAGATACACGCCACAGTTTCCAATATAAAAAAGTTGATTTTATACTTTTTTCGAAACCATGGATAACAAATTAAGTTTCTAACAAAGTGAGCTTATCATTATCCCTCGTAATAAATAATTAAGCTACTTATGGTGAAATACAATAAATACCAAAACTTCTCTCTTTTATACACACATTTCATCACGCGTAAAAATTGTCACGCCGCAGCAATGACATGCTCTTTTTGGCACCGCAAAGTAAAAATTTTCCAAAATTACAAATTCCGTTCCCACATCTTACTTGCAAATGAATTCTTTATTTAGCAGAATTACTGAGCACTATTCTAATCCGAGGTTTAAAAAAAAAAAAAAAAAAAAAAAAAAAAAAAAAAAAAAAAAAAAATGTAAGGCGTTACTTACAAGAATCTTTATGATTCTTGTGACTGCTCGGATGAGTATGCTTGTTTTTTATGGGCCGGAGATGTATGATTGGACATAATGAAAAGTTCCCTTTTAAGCTTAGAATATCGTGAATTGTTGATTAAAATAATTTTGTGGGCTGTTTCTTTTTGCAGCTTGATAATTTTGAGTACACTGTAGAAAAAAAAAAAAAAAAAAAAAAAAAAGTCTGTAATTTTACAAATGTAAAGTTGCCGAAACTTGCTAACATTTTACCTGTGCACTATACAAAAAAAGATGTAAATCTACAAAATTAATTTTTGTAAAGCTACAGAAATCTGTAACTTTACAAACGAATCTACTAAAGTTATAGTTATCTTACTAAAATTTAGCCTGTAACCTGGGTTGCAGTTACATAAAAAACTATAGGAATCCCAGTTTCCAAAAAAAAAAAAAATTTAGTAACCTTACATATTTTTTGATTTTCAGTGCGAATCTGTATCTGTTATATGAAATTTTACTGCTACCGTTACATAAAGAGCTCTAAGAATCCCAGTTTTCTAGAAAACTTTTAATAACATAGGTTTTTTTTTTTTTTTTTTTTTTTTTTTTTTTTTTTTTTCATTATAGAATTAAGAAGCAAATTTCTCGAGAAATAGATCATTTATAGTCAAGCACTTTACCTATGTTTGATCGATACAAAAATAATATTTGAAGAATTAGGTTTTAACCTTTTTCATTTATTTTAAATAACCGAGCTGGCATTATTTGTTATAAAGTTTTCGCAAATTTTTATATGAAGTAAGGGCTTTTTATATATAACAACAGAACTCTGATGGCATAATATTTTTGTTTTTTCAGTTTGAGGAAGAAAAAATGTTTGTAACATGTATTTTTTCGTGTAAAATTTTGAAACTGTTTAAAATTATTTTAATTGTCTAAATAAAACAAAACATCACTATAAAACAATGTATTAATTTTTATTACTGTATTTTTAATACCATTTGGTGATTAACCATATCGATTTACCGTTCAATTGATGAGAGCAAATTCCTTTAAATTTTGGATTTTTATAAATAGACAAGAACAAATATATTTTTAATTTTGTTTGTATGCTCAGTACATCGGTTATTCAACGGGATCGTTCAAGTATCGCAAGCTGTAAAGAGGAAAGGAAGGGGTCCAGTGTCTGGCTTATTTGTAAGACAAAGGGGAAAGAGGGGTCAAGAGAATTCTTACGTAAGTAATAGACAATGAAGCAACTATACACTGTAAAGAAAAAATAATAATAATAATAATAATAATAATCTGTAAAGTTAGTAAAATTTTTCTAGTAGATTTGTATTACAAGAAATTCTCATATCTATATTATAAAGACCAAACGTATCTGTGCGTAACGCATGCGTCATTTTGCGAATGGCAACAATATCCCATGCAATTTCGGTTTTGCAATTTTCACTACTGCAAATTTTACATTTCTAACCATCACACATTTTAAATTTTTACACCGTCGTATAGAGAAAAAAAATATATTTTTAAATGCAGTTTGTTTGAAAGCTGTATCTCAATTTATTTTTGACATATTAATTTTTTTTATAGTTTTTAGTACCAATTTTATAATTGTGGCAACAGAATCGCTCTTTTTTCTCTTAAAATTAAATTAAAATAAAATAAAATAAAATGCTTATATTATTTCAAAAGTATCGTCTATTATAAAATCCGGTGAACTTTGATTTTATTTGTATTGACTTAATAATTTGGATAACTGGGTTTTATAGTATTTTGTTAATTTTAGCTTAAAACAATATTTGTTTGACAGTTAAACTGAGCAATATGTGATTTTTTTTTTTTTTTTTTTTTTTTTTTTTGTAACTAATTATGTAGATTTATTATAAATCAATGAAATAGTTCTTTTTCAAAGATTTTCTTTCGTCAAATTTCGACGGGTTCCACCTCGTAGCGATAACAGCCAAGGGCGGATCTGGAGAGTCCTCAAGGGGGGGGCGATTTTAGAAATTTGGAGACTCGACTTTAATGCGTGGGTCGGGGCTAATTTTTTCACTGCGGGTCATGTTGCTTTTATTTTTTGCTGCGGGTCGGGTCTGGGTCCGGTTGACTTCTAGTTTTTGCTGCGGATCGGGTCTGGGTCCGGTTGACTTCTAGTTTTTACTGTGGGTCGGGTCTGGGTCAGGTTGACTTCTAGTTTTTGCTGTGGGTCGGGTTTGGGTCCGGTTGACTTCTTTTCTTTTGCTGCTGTCGGGTTAACTAATGTTTATGTTGTGGATCACATTAGCAGGATTAGCAGGTGTTTTTATTCAGAAACTATGGCGTAATCCATATTTTGATAAGCAGTTTAAGAAAATACTGTGAAAATTGTCGTTTTGAATAGAATTTCTGGAAGCGACAGCATGAGAAAGTAGAAAAATCCGCAATCATTTGACGTGCGAAGAGAAAACTGCGCTCGGGGCAAAGCAAAATGTGGCACCCCCCCCCCCCCCCCGACCAAACTTTTTCTTGTAACAGACCAAAAATTACGCTGGTAGCATAAATTTGGCGCCCCCTAAATTTCCACGCCCGGGCCGACCGCACCCTTCGCCCCCCCTCCTTTCGCACGGCACTGTATATTGTCTGTCCTACACATCTTGAGAACAATTAAGTCTAGTTCCAGCCCGGCTCGTTTAAATGTAGAAAAACAATGCAAGCCTGATCTCAGGCCGGTACAAGCCTGCTAAGAAAAAAAAAAAATTCCGGGTTACACACAATATAATTCTCCGATGCTGATCTCTACACTGTAAAAGTTAGATTTCTGTATTGATGTTGCCAAACTAGTTTCGACTGATGACGCACATTTATACTTATTCTCATTAAACCCATATAATCGAAAATAGCTCATATTTTAACGTTCCTGCTTAAATCTTTACAAAGGGCAAGTGAGCCCTCAATTTCTTTTTTATGGGCTCAGCCCATATGGCCCTTCAGTTTTTTTGCCGGCTCGTCCCATTTATTTTGTTTATTGGCCTTCCTGTTGGAAAAATTATTCTAATTTTGCTAGCATGTTAGAAAATTCGAAACCATTTCGCCGATTCGGACAGGCCCGGGCACATGCATACGTCTAGGCGGACACGGACCGAAATTTAACTTTCATTCCCAGCCGAACCCCGACCAGGGAAATTTTGGTCAGTGCGGACTAGAGATAAATTTGTGCTATTATTCCACAGCCCGGTCCCGCCTGAGGCAGAAACATTTTGCGGCATCAAGAGCAAAACCCGATAATAAAATTATACAGTAGAAAAAATTGCATAATACCTATAAAAATATTCCAAAAGTAATTATAATTTTAAAGCTATTTTTTATATAAAAAAAAAGGCTGTTAAACGAAAAATTAAATTTAATATTATCAAAAGAACAGTTTGATGTAAAATAAAAATATACTTTACGCATAAAAGGATTCTCATATGTTGTCACTGTTTTAGTAAAAAAATATTATGGACAATGGACATGTTAATGAAGCGTGTTTCATGAATAAATGCATGGAACCTGCAGAAAATACTGTCTATTATCTGTCAAATCGAACAACATTTTTAAATTTTCTGTAAAAAATGCACATTTTTAACTATAACCATTTCATTCTTCATAACAAGCCTTCGTTATAGCATGACCCAAAAAAATAACTTCAAATTAAAAATTTGAAAGTTCAACACTTTTTTAGGAACAGAGGAAACAGTACTCGATCGCAAGAATATGGTAAATACATTTACTTACAGCTACGGCATCAGCAGAGATCCCAAAAGAAATGATAATTACTACAGTTATTTCTATATGAAAAGCGATTACTACTTGTATACGTTGAATACACTAGAAATTTAAATTATTCGGTAACCGCAAAATAAAATCAAAAGAAAATATTCTTTTCGTGTTATATGTCTAAATAATAATAATAATAAAAGATCCAATTGCAAAATAATCTCTGCCACAAACAAAAATCGAACTAAACACAAATTCATTATTCCCGCCTTTTTTCGCAGGCGCCAGATCGTCGGTCGTCGGCAATGCTTGAACATAAATCTACAGATGTAGATATGACTAATTGTTTTTTTTTTTTTTGTTGTTGTTTTTTTAATAGCGTTCAAATACTAAAATAAAAAAAATTGTGCCTCTTTTTCATTTTTATCAAAATAGCAAGACATTGATTTGAAAAGGAATAAGTACTAATTTTTAAGAGGAAAAAAAGTTTTTTACATTTTTCTATTCATCGATAAATAAAATTTTCAGATTTCAGAAAAAATGAGTCCGAATCAGTAGACCAGCATAAAAACAGCACGATTTCGTATCGGACACGGGCTAAGTCTGAACCTTAGTCATCTCTAATGCAGACATCTAAGAAGAATGACTCCAGGTCAGACTCGATGACTCGATCTGGAAGAAAAATTAAGTCAGACCCAATCCAAATCAGCAGAAAAATAATGATCATGATAGTATCAAATAAATGACGGCCGAGTTCTGAATGCGGTAAGACCAGACACAGTCCGAGCCTCGCGAACTTAAAAAGGCGCGGCCCGGGGGGGGGGGCGCTGAATTCTAGTTAGGATCTAACTCATTTCTTGCAAGAATGCATGTATTTTTGGGAAACGTTTATTGCCCAAGAAGTGAAGACGATCGCCCCCTCAGACCCGCCATCGGGCCCGACCCAAATCTGCAGAAAAATAATGATCACGATACTGCCCGGTTCTGAAAGCGAGAAGACCTGACCCAGCCCGAGCCTCGCGAAATTAAAAAGGCGCAGCCCGCCCCGGACTCGAGTTAGGCTTCAATTCATTTCCTGCGAGGATGCATGTCTTTTTAGGAAACTTTTATTAGCCCAAGGGGGGGGGGGGAGGATCGCCCTTTCGCCTTGAAAAATGCCAAGGCGCATTTTTCTTGAATCTGCCAATGGCGAATCTAAGGGGTGCGATCGCTTTTTCGCCCCCCCCCCCTTAGATTCGCCATTGCTTCTCCTCCCTTATGGTCTGGTTCGATCTTAGACCGTGCGTTTACCTCAAGGAAGAACGAAATCCACGCCAGGCCCGCCCTGAAAAGAAAAGTGTGGCTCGATCTCGCTCTACAGGAAAAAGTAAGACTCGATCCGCCCCGGTTCTGAAAGTGTAAAGACCTGACCCAGTTCCGTGACTTAAAAAATGGCGCGGCCCGACCCGGGCCGCGCCTGTCCCGAGTTTAAGTCCAATTTTTTTTTCCGTGCGGGCATTTTTTTCACACCCTTTACTGGGCTCAAGGGGGGGGGGCGATCGCCCCATCGCCCCCCCCTTAGATCCGCCATTGATAACAGCAAAGTTTCATGTAACCGAGGAAGGTTACATAAGTTTTTGCTGTTACCGTTACATGAAAAGTTCTTGGAATACAAATCTACTAGAAAAAGCTTACTAACTTTACATATTTTTCTTACAGTGTAGTTTAACAACAACAAGCAAAAGAGCAAGGTTTAGATGAACCTTCTGCAAATGTTGAACGACTTGAGAAAAAGATATGGAGTAAACAAAGACTGGAAACGAAAAACATTCCAGCCTACGACTATTGAAAATGTAATGATAGACAATGCAGAAACATAGATTCAAATATACTAGACATCAAACTAGCGAAACACTTAATATTTCTATGATTTTTGATAAAATATTTAGTTATGTGACTGACTTCGGTATTTCTAAAAGCTTTTTTTTTTCTTATCTGTAATGCGATAAATAATAATATAATAAAAACTAGTTTGTATTCTATGGATTATTTAATGCAATAAGTAACAATATGTTAAATCGATTTTGTTTTCCTGCGATACCTCAAATCCTATAACGTCTATTTATGTAAATTTGTTAGATTAATAATGTATTTATCACTAATTGTAATTTTTAGGGCAAGCAATATTGATGTTAGAATGTCATAAAATCCTACATAAGCCGTCTAGCATTTCTTTACTTTTCCTTACAATGGTGGGGGGAATGAATGATTTTAAAATATGCCTAAGTAATACTTGAACGGCATTTCATATGCTTTTCCTTATTTAGAATTAAAAAAGCGTCAATTGCGTAAGGATAACAATCAGAATCTACAAAATAAAGCTTGTATTCAAATCACAACATAATTCCACCAACTTCAATCACAAGATACACCTTTCATTACTATCATGCTCATGTATATGTGTGCGTACAAATTACATACAGATGATCATTGGGAAGAATGTTAGCTTACTCTATACTTTTTAAAAGTATGAATAATAAATTACGTTACTAACAAAGAAAACTACCATTATCTTCCATAACAAATAATTAAGCTACCTATGACAGAATACAATAAACACTAAACTTGTTTCCTTTAAAAATTCACGCATACATTTCAGCAGGCATAAAAATTGTCATGTCACGGCAGTGATATGCTCTTTTATACGGCCACGTCATATATAAAGGCGCTCCAAAATTAGAAATTCCGCTCACATGTTTTACTTACCAGATGAATTCTTTATTTAGGAGAATCTTTGAATGCTATTGTGGTCCAAATGAAAGAAAGTGGGGCGTTACCGCAAGAATCTTTATGCTTCTAATGTGACTGCTCGGATGACTGCTTGTCTTTTATGGATGTATGATTGGACGTATCTGAAACGCTCTTTTCTGCGCTTTAGTGCCGTAAATTGTTGATTAAAATAATTATCTAGGCAGTTTTTTTTTCTTTTAGTGTGATTAGTTTATATAAAACTGAAAAACATAATCATTTCAAAGAATGTCCAATATGTCACGTGATGGAATCATTTATAGCCAAGTCCCTCGTTCCGCTACTTATAATAAAAACAGAATTCTGGTTTTAACATTTAAGGAAAAACTTTTAAACATACTTTTGTGAAAACAGTTCTCAATGCCAACAAGGCAGCTTTATGATAAGATTTTTATTTTATTTCTTTATCGATTTATTTGTTTGGAAATTCATACCAGATATTATTTCTCTGAAATTTGGTGTATTCGAAAGAATTCATTCATTTTTTCATTTCATTTACAGGGACCGTTCAAGTATTACGTAAGCACTAAAGGGGAAGGGGAGGATCGAGACTCTGCTTATTTTTTCTGACAAGGAGGAAGGGGGGTCACGAAAATTCTTACGTAAGCATTAAACAACGAAGCAACTGCAGTTCAAATTCAACAAGCAAACAAAGTATGATAGGGAAAGAGCGTTCTACAGTCCGTTCGAAATTCGCCGTATATTTTCGATTTTATCCTTTGCTTATCCATCGGCAGTCGTGTGACCCGCATCACCCACTCGCCCTTTGTCTTCATTGTTGTCTGTTAAGTTGTGTGCCAAGGCAAGTACATTGCAAGACTAGAAAAACACAGGAACCGGTGTAGCTGGGTTCTACTGCCAGGGTAACTAATCCTTTGACTTTATTTTAGTTAAGTCTGGTATTTTCTTTTCTCCCGTTCAATCGGTCATGGAATTCCGGAAATTTTTGCAGAATTTCTGGAAATTTTTGTCTTTCCGCTGCTATTGTCAAACTTCCTTCTCTACAGGTTTTGGAACTTTAGAAAGCAGAAAACCAACTTGTTTTTCTTGTCTCGGACACACAGCACAGATATTTATTGTTTTAGTCCAGTTGCATAGTGAGCTTACATAGTGAATTTTTAGTGAAAGAATATTGCTTTTAGTTGCAGAGTAAATTTAGTAGGATTTAATTATGGATACTAACATTGACAAATCCTTATTATATCAGAAACTTTATCTGAGCTTTAAAAAATCTCGAAATGATACTTCTGCCCAAGTCGTGCAAAAAATGGCGAATGATGTTTGGCGACCGTACAAAAATGAAGCAAAGTGCGACTAAGATCTTGAAAGGCTTGTTTTAAAGAGAATTGAGGAAGAAGTGCAGATTGCAACCAAAAAGAAATAAACTTTTTTTAACTTTTTCACTAAGAAAAGTTTTTAATTTTATCAAACAAATATTAAAGTTCGTAGAAATATAGAGTAGCTTACGTTACATTTTCAAGAGTGATTTCTAAAGCCTTGACAAAGCTCTCTAGTTAATAAAAAAAAATCAATATATTTCTATGTTTGTCGAAAACCTGGAAGAGACAATGTTGAAACATGGGTTCAAGAATCCTGGACATCAGATTAAAATATGAACACCAAATTGAAATATGAACACCAAATTAAAATATGAACTTCATCATTTATATGATTCATGTCAAAAATTTTAGTTATGATGCCTAAGTAAGTTAAGACTTCTTGTATATCTTGTTTTATTGTTCAGTGTGATAATTAAGAATATATTTAAACCATTTTGTATTCTGTGGTTTTTTTAATGCAATAAGCAACAATATATTTAAACCATTTTATATATTTTGATATCACAATCCCTATATGCCTATATAAATTTGTAGGATTAATAATGTAATTTATTAGTAACTTTTTATAGGTCAAGAAGTATTGATGTATAAACTGTCATAAAATCTTACGTAAGCAAAGGGGGGGGGGGGTCTAGCATTGCTTATATTTTCTTACAAGGAGGGGGAGGGGGTCCAAAATTACCAAAAATATGCTTACGCAATACTTGAACGGTCCCACACTTAAAAGATCCTTCAAAAAATACCATCAAGTTTTGAACAAAATTTCCGGACAGGAAAAAAAAAAGAGAGAGACTAAGAGAGGAGAAAAATGGACCTAAAATCGCTTATAATTCAATAAAAAATTTATTTATCCAAAAAAAAAAAAAAAAAAAAAAAAAAAACGGAAAACCAGAGTTGTCAAGTTTCCGGCTTTTTGTGTATCACTATTATCCTAGATAAAATGTTGTTCTTTTAAATCACACAATATTTTCAATTAAATAATAATTAAAAAAAAAATATTTTCTGAATTGCAATACTGGTATCCAAAAAGCCTGAGACTTAGCAGCTCTGGAAAAACTTATTTCGATTCCAAATCGCTTAAACAGTCATGCCATACCTACTAATCTTGTGCCTTTGCGTTTGAAAGTGAGTTAGAAAGAGTTTAGATGTATCAGAATATTTTAGCAGCCTTTTTAATTATTATTTTATTTTATTAGAACAGCTTTAATTGAATAAATAATTTTCTGAATTAACAGTAAATATATTTTTATTATTTTTTAAATATATCTAGTGTAATAAACACAGTGATGCACACTCCTAGAGTTTGCTAATTTGAAGAAAAAAAATTATGGTGCGTCGTTGAACTCTCAATAAAATTAAGGTGTGTAAAAAAAGGGGGGGTGGGGGGGGGGAGAAAACTCTGATTTAGAACAGTCGTGTCATCTCTGAAACATTGTTTCTTCTTTATTAATGGCTTTCGAAAACCTCAATAAGTCATCTTTCAACAAATCCATCATTCTACTCTTCTCCAATACTGACGAGCAAAGATTTTTCGTGTCCAAAAGCTTCAATACATACATCGAAGGCTGTGTAAGGATGCTAATACCTTGTTAAAACCGCAGATGGACATCTGCTATGTCAACGCCGGTGATACGGAAGCCATTGCGTCGAGGCAGCTGGTTGTTGTTTATTTTACACTAACCTGGCAATGTGATTGATGTTATCTATTCGAATGGAATAACTGCAAAAGGATAAATGTGTGATGTAAACAGCTTTGAAGTGAGGACATAAATAATTCTTGTTATAAAGGGGGTAATTTGCTGTATAATTACGTTCAATCTGTGTTGAAAAAGCATGTTATTATGGCTTGTAAAATTTAAGAATGTTGATCAATTGCCCGTAACTTTCTAATAAGGGGGGAAGATACTGATATTGATTTTTTATGAACCTTTTTTGCTACATTAGTTACTAACGGCGAATAAATTATGTTGTTTTCATTAGTTTAAACTAGCAGAGCCTCCGGCTTTGCCTATGTTAATTACATAGAGGTTTTCTGGGTAAAATAAATAAAAAGCTAATACCCTAAAAATACGTCAGTCATATGCGTATGACAAGCATGGTGGCGGTGACGTCATTTCATATCACAATGGTTACGTCATATCTGTATCTAAAAGACCACCACTCAGGTACCATACATTCTTATTAAAACACTAACTTTTAAAAAGTGGACAAACCACTTCAAAACATGTTATTTATTTATTGTAAAAAATGTTTTCTGTCAAAATTTTAAATTTCCATATTGTCACTGATGTAACCACAAAACCATCAAGATGTGATGTCACACCACAGTATAATTTTTAAATGAAAATGATAAACATTATTTTAAAAAGGGCCGTTTTAACGCATTTAGGGTCCAGTGGCGCAGCCAAGGGGGTGGTTTTAGGGTTAAAACCCCTCCCAGAGCTGAGAAAGATCGCTATAATTGCTGCTTATATGAATGAAATCCAAACTTAATATTTAAATGTTTTGGCGCATTTCGGAATCCGCCACTTTTTTTAATCATATTTCATTTACTAAAGTGATTCAATTAAATGGCGAAAATTCTACTTAAAATTGTGAAAGTGCATATTACATGAATCAGTTAAGTAAAAATTGGTTATTTGAACTAAATTACTTTTCTTAGATGCTTCATGCTTAAAAAAAAAAAAAAATGATGATTTCCGGCCACACAGACGCTTTTTGAGTTTAAGTATTGTACAGTAAATATTCTAATTAGTACTGATTCTATTAACCGGCGATTCAAATAACCGGCAATCACCTTTATCAGAAACTCAAAACCCCCCTTAGAACCGGATTCTGGCTGCGCCACTGTTAGGGTCTGTACCAACACCCCCCCTATAGTCATATGACTATATGACTGTACGGGGTGTTGTCTGTACTGGATAAATTTTTCTGGGCACCTTGCATATTACATACTTTCGCTTATTTATCACCTACAGCAAAATGATCTCTAACTATAATTCATATTCTAGGTTGGAACAACAGAGTTGGGGTTTATTCTGAAAATTGATTGATTGACTCAGAACAAGTAATATGCAGACAGTGTTTGAGCATTTGGCTTTTAAAGGCTTGAAAACCAAACCTTAAATACATAGAGTTTAAATTAAGCTGTGAGCTCGATTATGGAAGATTAATGGATTTAAATCGGAGTTTCGTCAAATTAGCTTTATATATGACAAAATATTCTTCATATGTTTTGTAGATATATTTGACGATATTTCGCCATGTTTGCTAAAATTTAACGTTAATTTGGTATCCCTGTCATTATACCATTACTAACAGTATTTATTATATTATACTTACTATTACTAGTAGTACTTTTCAACAAATACATTTAGTTGAAGCTGTTGCTGATTTCACCATAAGAAATCAAACGTAACCATTAAGTAAACTTGCCTCTCGGTGTACCCCTTAGGGATCTAATTTTTTAAAAACAATGTCCAATTCATGTATTGCCCTCAGGAATGCATATATATTCCAAATCTTAAAAGCTCTATGTCAGCAGGAAGTTGGTGAAAAATGAACCACGAGATTTGACTGCCACACATAAACATAACTGTAAATTAAAAGAAAGCATGTAAGGGGTCGTTCGAGTATTACGTAAGCAGTAAGGGAGGAGGATCAAGTTAGTGCTTATTTTGCTGACATGGGGAGGATCACGAGAATTCTTACGTAAGCATTAGACAACGAGCCAACTATAATTTAATAACAAAGATCAAAAGAAAATGATTTGGATGAGCATTATGCGGATATTGAATGACTTGAGAAAAAAGATATGGAGTAAACAAGGACTGGAAACGAGCAAAATTCCAGCTCACCATTATATTGAAAACGCAATAACGGACAATATAGAAACATGGATTCAAAGATCTTGGATACTAGACTAGAAATGTGAACGCCAAACACACACTGTAAAAAAAAAAAAAAAAAAAAAAAAAAAAATCTGTAAAGGTACTAAACATTTTCTAGGAAACTGGGATTCCAAGAACTTTTCATGTAACGATAACAGGAAAAATCCATGTAACCGATTCTAAAACTTGAGTTTTTGTTGTTACCGTTACAGGAAAAGTTCTTGCAATCCCAGTTTCTTAGATAACGTGTAGTACCTTTACAGATTTTTTTTACAGTGCATAATATTCCTATGATTCAATGCAATAAATAATAATATATTAAAAACATTTTGTATTCAATGCACTGTTTTATGCAAAAAGTGACAGTATACGAAACCAATTTTGTTCTCCTGGAATACCACAACCCCTATATTTTTATTTATGTATAAATTTGCTGCATTAATATCTAATTTTTCGGTAACTGTAATATTTATGGGAAACAGTGTTGACGTTAGAATGTGCTAAAATCTTACATAAGCAAAGGGGTGAGGCTCATTTTTCCTTACAAGGGGTAGGGAGGGGTACAAAATGGCTAAAAATATGGTTACGTAATATTTGAATGATCCATAATAAAAACGAAACAATGATATAGCATTCAATTACAATATCGACTTATGAATTTGTTTCAATTTTTTTTTCTTCAAAGTAATCTCTATTGAAAAAGAATCATTTATGCAACATTAGACGAGAAAAATTACTTAAAATTTCAAATAGTTGCATAATAATTAAAATCGTCAAGGAACTCCAATTCATTCAAACACCTCACAGTAAAAGAAACTCATTTGGTGCGAGCTAACTAACCGAAGATAAAAGCGAAACTGCAATATAACATTTAATTACACTATTGACTAATGAATTTGTTTCAAAACTTTTTTTTTTTTTTTTTTTTTTTTCAAAGTAATCCATAGTGAAAGAGAATCATTTATGCAACATTAGACGAGAAAAAATATTTAAAATTTCCAATAATTGTATAATAATTAAAACCCTCAAGGAATAATCCAAACTCCTCACAGTAAATCTGGACATTTTAAACGAAACTCATTTGGTGCCGAACTAATTAATCGGAGATAAAAGCGAAACTGTAACATAACATTTAATTACACACTATCAAATAATGAATTTGTTTCAAAACATTTTTTTTTCCAAAGTAATCCGTAATGAAAGAGAATCATTTATGCAACAATAGACGAGAAAAATTATTTAAAATTTCCTATAATTGCATAATAATTAAAACCATCAAGGAACTCTAGTTCATACAAACTTTCCTCACCGTAAATCTGGACAAATTAAACGAAACTCATTTGGTGCGAGCTAACTAACCGAAGATAAAAACGAAACTGTAACATAACATTTAATTACACTATCGACTAATGAATTTAACTCAAAACTTTTTTTTCAAAGTAATCCCTAATGAAAGAGAATCATTTAGAATATTTAATTCGTGAATTTTCATATTTCTAGTATCAAATAGTCTAGATTTTCAAGCGTAATTCGTTGCTGAAAATTAATTGAGAAATTGATTAATATTAAAAAATATATATAAGAATCATTTATGCAACAATAGACGAGGAAAATTATTTAAAATTTCCAATAATTGCATAATAATTAAAACCATCAAGAACTCTAGTTCATCCAAATTCCTCACCGTAAATCTGGACAAGTTAAACGAAACCCATTTGGTGCGATCTAACTAAGCGAAAGATTTGCGCAACAGAAGCGCACAAAGCTTCAATCGCGTGCAAGAAGTGATTGATCTTCTCTGCTAGATCGAAGGAGAGAACTAGCCCTAAATATAAAAAAGAGAGAGAACGCAGAATCTCTGCTATGGGGGATTCGGGAGGTGGGTATGAAGTGCCGGTCTGCAATCAACCACTGACATATACCTCAAATAACATCACCTTTATGGCGATAACAATCTCTCTGATCCGCCGCGCACTCAAGATCGGGAGTGGGGAGGCTATATTTTTTTTCCTACATGAGTTGTATTATAAGAATGTGCCGGGAGACGTCAGCGCTATTGATACGGTATTAGGAATTATGAGGGTAAGAGTAAAATAAACTCGTACTTACAGTGTTACAAGATTCCAAAGATGATGTCATTCTTTATAATGGTAGGAAGTAATACACTGCAACTGCATCTTTTGAAGTCGCGATAAATTACCCAACATTTTAGAAGAAAATGCGATCTTCAGATAAGACGCGATATTATTTTTTAGGACAAAATTTTGTGATTTTGGTTCCTGACCTTATCTTTCAAATAAGACAAACTTTTAAAACTGACCCACTCGAGACCAGAGAGACAGTGACGCTGCAAAATACTAAAAATACTAAACAATTTTATTTAATTTTCGGTCAAATCTTTGAGGTTTTCATACTTGTTCAATCCTGCCCATGTTTTTCCAATATTACGAATTGTCAAAAACAGTCAAAAGGGTCGTTCAAGTATTACGTAAGCATGTATTTTTAGTCATTTTGTGTTGCCTTTACTAAAATACCGAATCTTTCATTGCTTCAGTTGCTGATTCGCCGGTTATTTAAATGAGTTTAGTCAACGATGTTTGATAGTCTGATCTCCTCTGATAATAATAGCATTTTGTTAGCAGCGAATGCAGAATTCACTCATATTACTGACACACGGACTTACATTACTGTTCTCAAATACAAATAATCTACTTTCTGACACATTAAAAAAAAATTAATTCTTGTTCATTCTATAGAAAATAATTTATTTATCAAAGAATGGAAAACACATTTCGATTCCAAATCGCTTCACAAGTAAACCCTGCCAATTTTATGCTTTTACACTTTAAAGTGCGTCAGAAACTTTCGAATTATTGAGCAAGGTTTGCTTCCCTTTTTTTATTTTATTTTATTTTTTTTTTTAAGTCGTCAAGATATTTTTAAAATCTATACTTAATTTAATATTTTATGTGTTAAAAATTGACAAACTGGGAGTAAATTTTTAACACTTCATAAAAAAAAATTAAGCATAAATTTTAAGAATATTTTGACAACTAAGACAAAAAGAGACATTTTTAAAGAAGAAAAAAGAAGCTAAAAAATTACTTTCCTTGGGAGATATTTTCAATATAAGATTAATAAATCTCACCTTGATATTGCATTGGTGCAAACTGTAATTTCGTATCGTCATCTGTTCGTTTTTTATGTGCGTTCGTAATTATATAAATATGCATCGCACTTACAGTCGACGTCTAGTCTGCCCGTCTGTTGTCTGTCTGTCCGTAATAACGAATCAAAACTAAAAAAGATATTAATAAAAGTTTTCTTCATTCTATAAAATTTTATGATAAGACATTGATTCAATGATATCCTATGTACTGGTAATGATTATGGTTGTCAGGGTGATGATGTTCTATTTAAGGGTGTATTCGAAAAAATACTTTTCCACCTTCAACAGCTCGAAATTTTCTGACACAATTTCAGACGCATTTTTAAAAGAATAAACATGAAACTTGCTGAGGGGATTGTTGAAGAGACTTATAAAATGCCGTGTGATGTCATTTTGAGCTCAATTCATTAGAATTTGATTTATAAACAATTACCTTCTCAGTATGACCCTTTTTTTCGTTCCCAGATACCCCGATTTGGAAAATTCGGATCAAAAGGCCAACTTTGACTGCATTTTTTGTAATATTTTCTGTATTTATCAAAATATTGACAGGCATGGCACTTTATAAGTTTCTAAATAAGAGAATCTGCGAGTTTGATTCGTTTGAGAGTAAAAGTGAATTCAAAAATAAATCTGAAAATAAGCAGTTTGAATAGAAATACACCCTTAATATGGAGTCCTATTATTTCTGCATTTGCGAATTTATTATATAAAATCGTAATAAATTTTGTAATCATTCATTTTTGCATAAGAGTGTAACCAGGGACCGATTTACAAATTTGAGGTCCCTGGACAGAGATGCTTATGGGGACCCCCTTGCACAGATACTTACAGAGAGATTGACTAAAAAAATGAGTGTCTAGAAAAAAACGTGTCAGAAAAATGATAGTTACTAAAGAAACCATTATTAACTTTAAAATATCCATTAAAAAATTAAATATGATTGTCAAAAACATTTAAATAATTATTTCCCAATTAAGAAATTTAAATGAATAGACGTTTTACAATAAACAGTATGGTGCAAATTATCTTTTCCAATGTAAATCTATATAATCTGGAATGATAAAGCATGTCAAGAACTAATAAATTTTTGACAACACTAAGCTACAATTATTTAAAATAATAGGGGATTCTACAGCATGCAAGCTAGGCTCACCAACATTCAAATAAACTGACGATAACTGTAAAAAGCATTAAACAAAAAACAAAAATGCAATACATTTTTAAAGTGATAAAGATAAAAGAAAATGTTCTAATAAGGTATAGAATAGGGACATACTTATTTGATGTGCATATTAATAAAAATACACATTCAATAAATTTATAAGTATGGATGTTTCAGACGATATATACAACGTAATAAAAATGTAATATAAATATAATAGAATGTAGAGTGAAATGCAAAATTTCATTGGATATTAAAATTACATCAGATTTTGGACAATAATTGAAAAATCTTCAGCAGCATTTGGGGACCATGAAAATCAGGGGGCCTGGGCCTGTGCTCCGAACGCCCTGTTGTAAATATGGCACCGAATGCAACAGCTATTGCACAAAGAATTTTTATCAAGCTAATTATAGTACGAAGGCATCTCATATGCCAAGTTTGATGAACAATTTCCGGCTTGTTTAATTATTATTTTTTTAACAAACTTTTGACGCATCCAATATTAAAAAAAAATAACGTTGATCAACTACTAATTTATTAGAAGACAATCTCAGAACAGCATAGTGGGGCAAAATAAATTATTTATAAACGTAAGAGTCTTTTCAACTACTGAAATTCCGTGCAATCCGCCATGAATCAAACAGTTAACTCTGTGTTGAACAATATGCAGGAGGTCAAATACAATCTGCCGAATCGAATCAAGGAGATCGGGGCAAAAGCAAACATAAAAGGGGAACTAAATTATTCAGGCAAAATACAAACAAGATTTTAGACACACACCGTAATCCATCATCAGAGCTGAAAATAGACTTGACAACTACCCATCTTCCAATAATTACAGAAATGAGATTTCTTTCTCACTTTTTTTTCTTATTTGCTCACCATTTTAATGTAATTTTTCCCACCTTTCAGTCTTGCAATAATTGCTAAAGCTCCACTCGGAGATGTGCGTGCGTGCGTGTGTATGGATTCGTAATTATGTTTGCAAAATGGTGATAAAGTGATAATTAATGATAATTGGCCGTCCAGAAAGATGCATGTTAGTCTTTGAACGGAATTAAAAAAAGAGCTTAAAAAAAAAAAAAAAAAAAAAAAACTTTTTTTTAAGGCTTTCAAGACTGTTAATGCTTACGTGTCAGTTAATTATATATTTGTTTAAATAATCCATCACATAGCGTTTTTGCTGATCAACTTTCGACGGAAAAATGATTCTATTAATGAAACTGAGCATTGTTGCTCAGAAAATGTTTTAGCAGAGCAATTAAAATTGTGATTTGTATGTAAATAAAAATTATAACGCATAGTACTGCAGACCTTGGAGAGATCTTTTTATTTAGCTACCATAATTTTTTAGGGTTTGGTTCATCTGACGAAACTCTATTCATCTCACTCTTCTGTTTATCTGTCCGTCACATAATCCGTACGCAAAAACTATATAAGTGAGAGACTTCAAATTTTGTGTACTTACAGCTGAATACCTCGTATTCTCGCGACAAATCATAAAATTTTGGGAAAAAGTCTATTCTTATTAAATTAACTTTTTTAATATCATCCATTCATTTTCGCAATTTAATTTTTAGAATAGAACCTTAATTTCAATGTTTTACGTGCGGCCATCACAGGTGGGAGGTAAAGCATAATCGCTAAAAAACAGAAGGTTTTTAGTTCGATGCTCGGTGTTTAAAATTGAATTTTTCATATTAAGATGCATTTATTTAAAAAAAAAAATGGTATATTATGCCAATTTAAGGGTTTATATTAGTGAGGTTACGTTTATCTGACATTCATAATATTTTTTGGAATTCAATTATATTTCTATTTTAAAAATTATAGCAATTTATTAATCATTCAGCATTTTATGTTTCGTTTAAACAACTTTTTTCGTTTTTAGACATTTAAAATTTTATTTATGTCTCCGCTAAACTTTTTTTAATTTCGGATATTCGAAAAATTTGAAATTTTGGATTTTGGATTTTATTTAAATAATTTGATATGAACATTCTTAATTGGATTAAAATGAATAACTTTCTTTTATAATTTGTTTGAAATTAAATTTATTGGTGACTCTGTAAGAGTTTTATAAGTTAACAATTTGGAATTACTAATTAAAATATAATTTATTTTGAAAAAAAAAAAAAAAAAATATTAAACGAAACTCTCTGTGGGGTCTGCGATCACACTTACCCACTTGTTTTATTGTTATTTGTCGTGGTAGATTTCTACAACTGCAAGAATAACTCATCACGAAGCAAGTTTCTACCAGATTTGAAATCTAAATCTAAAACAGAAATTTTCATAAAGAAATAATGATGGTCGAAATTCTGATCTGATCTATTTTAAGAGCGACCGCTCAGAAAGCTGTCAGAGATATGCTATTGATAACAATATATTTGTGTAATACTCTAATGTGACGATTCCGGGTTTACCCTCATCTTCGAGAAAAGCAACTTTTGGCTGCCACGTTAGGCATAAGTTTTTACATGCCATAAGCAGGGCCTGACTATCGCACGGGCACCCGGGCCCGAGCCCTGGGCACAAAATTTCATCTTATTTTCCATTAAAGAATCATACTTGTGAAAAAAAATGTACTATTTGAGATACTAATGAAATGAAATCACAAAAATATGTCTCAATATATGGTTAATAGCACATTTCAACAAATAATAGGAGTTATTATTTTATACATTCATGAAAACTTTTTTCAATTTTCACAAAATTTAATTTTTTGACTAGAATAAGTATATCAACCAATCGAAGATGGCACGAAAATTTTAAAGTGCCGTGGGCATAAAAACGTGCAAGTCAGCCACTGTCCATAAGTATGCCGACTGTTCAACATATGGAAATATGCACATAATCTGCGTTGTATCATATTTATTCTCCTTCTTTTCTCCAAAATCTTCAAAAAGTATATAATTATAATATTTTGAATTCTAAATTAAAATAACAGATAACATGTTACTAAGAGCTATGGATAACCATCAGAGATAAAAAAAAAAACCAACAACCGACACTGTTTTGGAGCCATCTATTGACAATCGATATAAATAAAAGAACTTATAGTTTTAAGGGTGTATTTCGATTCAAACTGCTTATTTTCTGATTTATTTTTGAATTCATATTTGCTCTCAATAGCACCAAACTTTCAAAATCTATTATTTGGAAAATACAAAAAGTGCGGTGATGATCGATTCTTTGATCAATGCAGAAAATATAGTAAAAAAAGCAATCAAAAACGTCATTTTGAACCGATTTTTCCGAAGCAGGATATTTGGGAACGAAAAAAGGGTCCTACTGAAATGATAATTGTTTATAAATCAAATTCTAATAAATTGAGCTTAAAATGACACCACACGGTACCTCATACATCCCTTCAAGAATCCCCTCAGCAAGTTTCATGCTTCTACTTTTAAAAATTAGAAATATGAAACTTGCTGAGGGGGTTTTTGAAAAGACATATAAAGTGCCGTGTGATGTCATTTTAAGCTCAATTCATTAGAATTTGATTTATAAACAATTACCTTCTCAGTGTGACCCTTTTTTTCGTTTACAGATCTCCCGCTCTGGAAAAATCGGTTCAAAATGCCGTTTTTGATTACTTATTTTGCAAAGTTTTCTGCATTTATCAAAGAATTGACAATCACACCACCTTGTGTGTTTTTATTAAATAAGGCAATTTGCCAGTTTGATGCATTTGAGAGCAAAAATGCTTTTAGAAATAAATCGGAAAATAAGCAGTTTGAATCGAAATACAACCTTAACGTGACCGCCGTTACTCAGGAGCTTCTCCACTCCATTTGAACCTGGAGAGATTTATTCGAATAAAATGCTCGTATAAGTTGTACTAACTTTTTCTCCTAGTGTTGGCTGCATCATTTGTAGTATCTCAGAAGGGGCTGTGCAGAAATGCAGCACGTATTGATGTAATTTTATATCTATTTTTTAAACTTCCGCTATATAATTTTAGAATCTTTTTCTATATAAATAAAATTAATAAAATTATAAATAAATTTATAATTTAATTATCTTATTAATTTTTAAGAGCTTAACTGATTTATATATACATATATACATATATATATATATATATATATGCTTTTTAAAAAATATCAACACGAGTTGGATCTATCACATAATATCGATTCTGATTATTTTCATACCTTAACCAATTTCATTGTCTATAATAATTTTATCATGCATGATAACAATATATATATTCAAAATGTTGGTATACCCCAAGGTGGTAGTACATCTAGTGTATTATCTGACTTATATTACTATGAACGTCATTATTTAAATAATAAAATACATTTATATCGATATATAGATGATGTAATTTTAATTGATACTGATAACACCTGTATATATCAATTCCCTGTTGATTATCCTTCTAACCTAGAACTTTCAAAAAACCTACTTTTTAATAATACAATCAATTTCTTAGATATTAAAATTATATTAAAAGAGAACAAATTTATAACTGATATTTATGACAAAAGGAAAGAATTTAATTTTAAAGTTAATACCTTTACTAATTTTAAATCATGTCTTCATAATTCCGTAAATCGTAATATAATACTTAACCATTTATATAGAATAAAATGTCTATGTTCTTCCCATTTAATTAATACTAATATTAAAAAGCTTGTATATGATGCTATAAATAATGGTTATGGTAAAAAATTCATATATTCTTTAATTTATAATTAGATATTACATGATCTTATAATTAATTCTTTGCATAAAAAATGTATAAAAAAATTATAAAACATAAAAATAATAATAAAAAATTAAAAATGTTAAAAAGTAATAAAAAATATATATATAGGTTGGTTGGGTGGGTAGATGTTAGAGTACGGCGGAGGGTGGTGTTGTCTGGATAAAAACGCAAAGGTTAATTATTTAAATATATATATATATATATAATTGAGAGTGGGTTATTTATTTTAACATAATTTTTAAACTGTTTAATTGACGCCAATATATGGATATTTGTCTAGTTATATCTATTGTTAAATAGCTAATAAATGTTACTGATTAAAGTAACGGTAAATCTTATACCTTTTTCCATAAGAACATTTTAAAACATTAGAATAATACAATTTCTTTTCACGTTACATCATGTACAAAAAAATGTCACGATATAAAACATAAAAATAATAATAAAAAATTAAAAATGTTAAAAAGTAATAAAAAAAAATATATATATATAGGTTGGTTGGGTGGGTAGATGTTAGAGAACGAGGAGGGTGGTGTTGTCTGGATAAAAACGCAAAGGTTAATTATTTAAATATATATATATATATATATATATATACATATATTTGAGAGTGGGTTATTTATTTTAACATAATTTTTAAACTGTTTAATTGACACCAATATATGGATATTTGTCTAGTTATATCTATAGTTAATTAGCTAATATATGTTACTGATTAAAGTAACAAAATGGTAATTTAATTTATATGTTAATATGAATGTTATCTCTTAATTCTAATTTTAACTATTCTATTAATTTAATTTTATGTTAATATCGATTATTAATTATTTTCTCCGGTTCAATTATATTTCCATTCAGCTTTATCTTTTATGTTTGTTATGGATAACTATTATTTTTACTTATTTTCAACTCCTTTTTTGTAAAATATCTTTGTTCCTTGTTTAATAATTTGGTTTTTGTGTGCTGGTAGCCCCACATACGTATTATTTTGCTATTTCATGGCTAATACGTGGATGAAACCGCACACTTCATTTGTAGTTCCAGAGCATTTGGGGCCTGATGATTCTGCTTTTGGGGCTACAAATTCCATTTGAATTCATTTTATTTATTTATTTTTTCAGATTTACTCGTTACTCTATTTTTTTTATTTTATTATAATTCAATTCAATTCTAATTCTTCGTTTTGGTTTATTGTTTTATTGATAAAATCCATTGGTGAATCTTGTCTACTTTTATTGGTATTATATATATATATATATATATATATATATATATATATATATATATATATATATATATATATATATATATATATATATAACGGTTTTCTTCTTTTTCTTTTTCCAGGTGTAATTGACCTATGCGATCGCATTTGTATGACTGAAAATTATTTTTTCACATTTTCTTATTAAATCACAATTTTATTTTCACTCCAAAAATATGTTCGAACATTACGACGCGACGTTAAGAATATAAATTTTATCAGTATTGATATAATTAATGTATATAATACATACTGCTATATATTTCCTACATTTTGATTACATTTTATAAGAAACATAAATTTTATTTACAATGCAAAATTAAATTTCGACTGGACGTAAGCTAATCTCTTAAAAACTAGTAAAATTGAATTAAAATTTTATGAAAAAAATAATAATTTTAATTTTATTTATATCCAATGAAATTTTAAAGTTATATTGCTAGAGCTTCGGTTAAATACTTTTATAATTTAATTCAATATATATAAATTTAGTATTAGAATTTTAATTTAGTTTTATTAATTTTTAAGAGCTTAACATCTATCCACATAATTTTTTAAAATTTTGTTTGCATTATAAGTTAAAAGAGTTTCTCTCTCTCTCTCTCTCTCTCTCTCTCTCTCTCTCTCTCTCTCTCTCTCTCTCTCTCTCTCTCTCTCTCTCTCTCTCTCTCTCAGATGTAATTTAATTATGCGATTGCATTCAGATGACTGGAAATTATTTTTACCCAATCTCTTATTAAATTACAATTTTATTCTCACTCTAAAATTATGTTCCAATGTTACGGCGTTAAAAATCGAAACGTTATCTGCATTGATATAATTTAAATATATAGTACATGTACATCATGTTATATATTTCTTACATTTTAATTACATTTTGTAAGAAATATAAATTTTATTCATAATGCAATCAAATTTCAAGTGGACGTAAAGTTAATCTCTTTTTTGAATTATTTCATGAATTGAATAATGATTTAGTAAATTATCCCCATCATTTGTAATTACAGAACTCATTTGTCATTTTTAAAATGTATTTTTCTACAATACACTCTTCAATAACAAAATCTTCATTTGTATTATGAAGTCTCATGAAAATGAAACCCAGATCAACCGTCATTTTTGACGAGGTTTATATACTAGTTTATATATATATATATATATATATATATATATATATATATATATATATATATATATATATATATATATATATATATATATATATATTATATTTGAATTTCTATTTACAAAAACTTTTCATTGTCGTACATAGCTCTTGAAATATTCCGGCATCCGTTGTTTCACTTTATTTTGCAATAGTGCCAACTTCTGAATAATATTGAGTGGGCTCACAAATTTTAAAGTAAAATAACACATACTACAATTTTTATCAATAATTTTACGATAATTTACAAATTTTGCTTATTAATTTTACCTGATCTTAAATGCATAATTCACGACATGCTCTTAGCATTTATTAGCATTTGCCAGAATACACCGCAATCATCGGTGGAACCTTCTACTTTATGATTAGATGATACTGACATTTGAAAAAGATGGCCGCCATGTTATTATATTTGTAAACTGTGCTAAATGAGTAATTCTTTTTAAAAACACTTTCTAACTTTTTTTTAATTATTTAATCGTTTAAAAAATTTTATATACCTTCATCATGTCCTTCACGAAATTTCATAGCTTTCTCGCTAAATATTTCATCTATACATAAAACTTTAAAACAGGTTTGTTTAATTCTAGACACCCCCAATATTAAGACATTACGTACTCGGATTTCAGCGAATGATACCTTATTGGACAATATCGAACTGCGATTTTCATACGATGAACAGAAAAGAGAATCATAAAAATAAAATACAAGATTAGCTATAAATTACTGTGTTCATTATAAATTTCAAACGAAAAACGTAACTTTTTAGTTAAGCCGCGGTATCTTGGCGTTTCAAACGTGGTGATGTGGACAATTCTATTCTGGAAAATCAGTAAAAAGTTGTAGCATACAAAGAGGGCATGATAGATAACAAGAGATTTTGCCTAAATGAGTTAAAGCCTGTTGTATATTTCTTAAAGTTTTTTTTTTTTTCCCTGTTTAATAATGATATAAATAATAATATATTAAGGTGTCCAAACACCTTTAAAAAATAATTTTCGATCAAAATATAGATTTCTCATTTTTGCAATAATATTAAAATTAAATCTTTTATCTATCAAAATCTACTTAAATTATGTCTATCTAAAATAGAATCCGCGTTACAGACATTTAAAGTTACATCGATTTCAGCTTTTGAATTGTGTTTTAAATTTATCTTTAGCTTTTTCTCAAAAAGAAGTTTTTCAGATTTTTACTATACGCAAAACATCCTAAAAGAAAAAATTATGTATAAAATCCCACGAAATTTTCTGTACTTCTTTTATAGATGTCTTTTGAGGGAATAGACTACAATAACAAATTTGAGATAAATTTTACAAATTTATCATTGCATTAGTACTTTAACAACCATACCATATGAGATAGAGATCCGATTATAGTGTGTGTAGCCTAAATCATAACAAAAATTATTCTGTTTATTATTCAATTTACAAAATATGAATGCATTGAATTTTCAAGTAAATATCATTATAAAAAATAGATAACAAAAAAAAAAAAAAAAAAAATTAAAAAATTAAAAAAAAAAATTTAATGTCCCATTAGACCCAACTATACGCAAATTTATTACTTGAGAAATAATTATTTACATTTTTAATTCATTATTTTTCAGTAATATTTTCTCATTCACTAATATTTGTAGTATCTATAAAAGTATTTAAATGAGATATAAGTATTCTTAATTGTTTACAAAATAAAATCAATCGAAAAAAAAAAAAATACTTTGGCTTGTTCGAAATAAAACATGATCGACATGAACAGCAATCAACTGTCATGGCTGACCTCCCATGCTGAAAATGTTTGCCAGACCTATTGCCATGCAGTGGTATATAAATCTTCACTAAAATATTTGTCGTGTAAAAAAAAAAAAAAAAAAAAAAAAAAAATCTATTTGTCCCATTAGCTCTTCGTCCCATTAGTCCCCCCTACAATTTAACCGTTTACACGCCGAATTAATATCGCAGTGTAATTATAATTTTGTGTTTCTTATATTACAGTTTCAAATGTTTTTATTTATGCATAATAATTTAGAAAATAACAATATAGTATATTTCTGCGGTTTTTTAGGCTGTTTTCATTTCAGTGTTCACATTTTGGAACATGATATTATTGATTGACAACCTATGCAAACATAACAAAATATTTTCCGCTATATGCTATTGCATATTGTTCTTGATTATTTTCTCGAATTCCAAAAACATTTAGATTCCTAGCGGTCAAATGTAAGTGATATGGAGAAAACGATAAAAGCAAATAATATCTTTTTTATGCAAATTAATGAATTTACATATTCCTTGTACCTGTGGTAAATGCCTAAACATATATATATTTTTTTTTCAAAAGTTCAAATCAACCTTACATTTTATAGGAAAAATAAAGACATCGTTATTATGTTGGAAAACACATGTTTTGTATTACAAATAATGTGATGTTCCCATTTATTGGCGTTTAAACAGTTGTGAACATCGGTTCGTGTGGACAAAAAAAATGACATTTATTGGAAGGTTGTCCACAAAGATGATTGTTCTCGAAGCTTCTTAAGTTGCAAATGCAGTAAACTCTCTGTAAGGAAGATTCTATGTAAGACGGAAATCTGTGTAACTCCGAAAGATTTTCAAATTCCTGCGAATCCATAGATAATAAGGAAAATTTATCTTAAGCGGAATATTGTCTACGGAAAATTTTCTCAGTCCCAATCGATTCCGTATTGACAGAGTTTATAGTATATAACTTTAAATGTAAATAAATGAATTGCGAAATTCATAATGTGCTTTGGCCGTAAATAGTGTAATCATATTCTGTGACACGGAGTCAGATGTAGTCTGAAGATGTCGCGTGCCCATCCCAAAAGAGACACAGCTAAATTTTATACCTGTAAGAAAGTTTTAATAATGTAATTATGCATTGAATTCAACTTTTAAAAAATTCCTATGCTTTAATTCACACCAGTACATAAGATTTATACCTGTAAGAAAGTTTTAATAATGTAATTATACATTGAATTCAACTTTTAAAAAATCCCTATGCTTTAATTCACACCAGTACATAAAAATTAAAACCAGTAGCATTTCCCCACTGATAATATACCCAACTTAGGGGAAAGGGTGGGAAGACAGGTTTGAAATTTATTAGAAAAATCAACTCGTTAACCAAGTGAAGCTAATTTCAAGATGTTTGACTAGCTTTACCCCAAGGTAAGTGCGAAAAAAGGGCTTGGTCTTCAAGAGGTGGAAATCTCCACCCCCCAGCAGTTCGAACGTAAAGTCGAACCGCCATAAGATTTATTGTTGCACACCTGGATTTTTGTGTTTTCCCCTCTTCACTCGTTCCCTCCTTCGCAGATCGCAAATATGGTTATAAGGGTTGGAGGGTTGACTAGAATTGGCTCATTATTGCCCCACTGGAGAAATTGATTTTTTTCACTATCAAATCAAGAAGTAGGCGTATCTGAGTGGTTGTTATGGATCTTATCTTTTGTTGATGAGGATATGCACCTTTTATTAATGTTATTTATTAATAGCGGCGTGATCTAATGTTTTTAGAAGTCGCCTATCATACGCAGCGCAAAAAGAGCAAATGGTAAATCAAAAGGAGATATCAAGCTGATAAGAAATCTCTCAACAGGATTGGTCAGATCTGAATGATGTAATATTTATAGGGATAGAATTTAAGCAAACAAAAAGTAGGAATTAAAATAATCTATGCAAACAACTATTGTAAAGTAATTCGAAAGTGAGCCAGAGTCCAACTGTCGCAACTTTGATTTAAAAATGGTTGTCAAATTATTAACGTCTGTAATTTTTCTTTCACGCTTATTTTAAATGCTTGAGTCTTTCAAGTTTGTTTTATTTTATTTTATTTTTAGAAAATTATAAACTGGTGCTCAGGTGTATCTCACCCTTCTTTTCCTTCTTTAAATTCTACAATTTGTAAACTTTTAATAACAATGTAACTCTGCCTGTTATAAAAATACTAATACAATTGTTTTGAACCACACCAAGGTTTCACAGGGCTTCATATTTGCTTCCACTTATACTTTTTCGCAATCATGCGCATCAAGGAATTAAGGAGACTAAGTGCACCAGAAATTTCGTAAAATACTGGTCGCTATGTCTGAAGATGGATTTATTATTATTAAATGAGGCAAATATTACTTTAGGTCAATTCTAGTAAAAGGTCCTTGAAGCGTAAAGGCATCTTTAAATCATATTTAAGTTTTCAATCGAATACGAAGTCTTAGCATTTCTTTTAATTTTCTTCACTGATGACAGTATTTTCTACTGGATTCTTTATTTTATGTTATTATGAAAATCATCATGATCTCATATTATGTTATTTTTTATTATGAAAGTCTTTTCTTATTATTTAAGATGTTTGTAGCGATGGTAGAAGATGTTGGAAAATCGTCTGTATTCTGTTGGTTTCTGAATTAAACACTTTGAGTGTTTACTTTCTTTTATTTTTACAAGAAAGCATTAGATTCGTGAAAATTTTAGAATTCTGGTTTACAACAAATTTACACGTTTTAGAGGTCAAAGAGCCAAAAAAACTTATTTTTACGAAATACCTTTCTGGAGTCTGTCTGTCACGTCTGTGACAAAAAATTTGTGGACGCTCTACCTAAAGAACTAATGCACGGAGTTTCACAAAACTTTCGATTAAGTAAGACCTTGATATAAACTGGAACTGATTAGGTTTTGGTGTATGTCGCCTAACAGATAGCGCTGCCATACTGTCTTTTTCATGATTTCCGCAGTAGCTCTATCTCAAGAACTAATGGACGAATTTTCATAAAACTTCAGATTCTATCAATCTCTAATATAATATAGTTCTGATAACTTTTTGGTGTAAATCGCCCAACAAGTGGCGCTGCTATATGCGGCATTAATCATGATTATCGCACTAGCTCTATCACAAGAACTAACGCACGAATTTTCATCCAAATTCAGATTCAGTTAGTCCCTTATATAAATTAGTGTTGTTTACTTTTTGAAATAAATCGCTCAACAGATGGCGCTTCTGACTTCTATCCTTATTTTTCTACGATTTCTGCAATGATTTTATCTCAAAAACTACCGCACAGATTTTCATCAAATTTTGGATTCAGTTAGAACTTGGCATGAATTGTCGCTAATTAGAGTTTGGTGTAATTAACTTAGGTGGTGACGTTGTTATGCTTCATTTTTCTTTAAGTATTAAGTAGAAGAAAGTTTTGGGATTGCCACATCCTACTAGTTTTAAGTTGTTTCATGGAAATATCAATTTATATTTTATTATGGTAATTTTCATCCTTGATCAACAAACTCTAAATTTTCTGACTCATTTTTAAACATAAAGGAACAAAATTGGGGGACCTGACTATAGAAGTGATTTAGTATCGAAATATGTTTTCCATTTTCCAACAAATAAGTTACGTAACTCCTTCCTCTCGCGGTCAACTCTTAAAATTCGACTCAAAACCTCAGTTTTGACAATATTTTCTGAAATGTATTATGCATTTACCAAAAAAAAAAAAAAAAAAAAAAAACGTGTTTCGATTACATATAGCTTCTGAATGATAACGCGTGCGAATTTCATACTTTTCGTAATAAAAATGAATTTAAAATTGTATCATAAACTAATTTCTTTGGATTTGAGAATATCCTTGAAATTGATAAATATTAGGATGAACAAATAATCATTGACATTTTTATTTACATAGCATTAGATGATTTCAAGCGACTTAAAGACAGGTTATCTTTTCAACATCTCGGAAAATGATTTTATCGAAATTTCAAGAATCGAGAAGCTAATCAACGTTGACCTCTTCATTTGCATTTCAACATTCCAATATTAATTATTTTTGACAAATTCCTCAAAATCCATGAAAATGTATTTTGTGATTCATTTAGCCATAATACATTTATTTACCTTATACTGATATAAAAAATATATATTTATATGTTTCTTTCATTAAATAACAGATAAGAATAATTAAATTTATTTCTTACCTTGCTCGGTAGCGTTGGAAACCGCCTGTTGTACTTCACAATTCCGGGCGAATTAATCCAAGTTGAAAAGCTGATATATATTTATGAAAAATAACACAGCATCTTATCAGCTATCTAAAACGACAGCAAAAAGATTGGATTAAACATTATATCTTATAAGAGACTGATGAAGAAAATATTTCTTTTATTATGACTTAAATCCTTTTAATTTATCTTGATTATAAAAATTTAGAAGAGAGAACGTCATTTTGTTCTTCTCTCCCAGTAGAAATACAGAAGCATAGTAACAACTGAAAAAGAAAAATTAAAGTCTTAAAAATGTATCAAAGTTCAGTTCCGACGCGGAAGTTGGGCTCGTGCATATTAGAGCAAAAGGGCTTGGCAAAACCACAGGCCAGCTGTTGCAGTGTAGACGTATATTCTTCTCCTTCGAAAGTTCTGTATCTTGAATAACACTAAATGTTCTTGATTACTGAGTTCGAATAAAAGTTATCACTTAAGGGATTAACATGTTGCATACCTCGTTGCATACCTCGTAACATATACATTATCTATGTGGAATTAATTTCATTCAAACATGCGTTAAATTGTCTTCGGGCAATATCATTTAGATGAAAACTCGAACATTTTTCTTCACGATCATAATAAATATAGAATAAAAATCAATGTGAATTGATGGCTATAAAGTATCATGGTTCAATTATCGATTTAAAATACAGAGATTACACTATTGCATGGCAAAAGTCAAAGATAATAACTGCGTCAGCTCTTGAGCTGAAATGTCTCATCAGGATCCTCTCAGGAAAATTATATGATGTATATAGGGTGTCCCCTCTCAACGGTGGCCAATGGCTAATTTCTAAACCGTTAGTCATAGACATATAGTTCCAATTGCAAAAATGCTTTTAAAAAAGTAAAGAATTGTTTTTCAAGCGATTTAGCTCAAAATAAAATTTTATTAAAAAATTACGAAAATTAATTTTTTATACGGTCCCCCGGTCCTATAAGTGATATTTAGTAAATTTTTCCCACTACTGTAACAAACAATACAAAAAAAGTCCCATTCCTCTGCGATTAAAACTGACCGAGTAATAGCTGTTAAAGTTGAAGCATCTTTTTTGCTGCAAATTAGAGGTCAGTCACAAATTTACTGGAAATAAAAATAAACGCAAGATATAAAATTTCACATTAAACATTGAGAGTAAAATAATATTTACAATATTATTTTTAAATTTATGTTGATGATTACATATTAAAGCAAAATTTGTACTAAAACTATAAGTAAAAAAATAAAAGAAAGTTTGTTAATTTAATTTATGAAAAGCAACAATCACAAATGGTTACAAAATGACATATATTTACTATTCTATTAGATTAGTTAACCTAACAGAATTTGATGTAATCCTATAAAATAAATAAATGGTACGCACTTAAAATTGTATTAATATTATACTGTCATTGGATATAAATAAGTGTGCAAATTGAACCTCGATTGAATATTTGGAAGTGAGTTAAAATTCGAATAGAAATTTTGAGCAAGGGAAAAAATAAGTATGAACGTTTTAAGCAAAATAAAAGCTTATCAAAATACCACACCTTTTAAAATAAAATTGCGATTTCCCAAAATTTGATTTTCACGATAAAGAGAATTTTAAAACTCACGTCTTCAACTATTTTAACCAATCTAGAAGTTAAATAATAAAAATTAACATTACCGTAAAACGTATACGGTGGTAGCACCTTCAGTTAAATTGCTTTTAAAATATTTCTTTATCTCATTTAAAACCTTTTAGAAATTGGAACTATATGTCTGTGGCAAATGGTTTAGGAATTAGCTATTAGACAGCGTTGAAAATAGACGCCCTTTATAATACTTTAAGCACTTAGTGAACGTTCCCTTAAAGCTCAGTCCAATTCATCCGTATTTAGCTACAGAAAAGTGATTTAAGTCATGAAATTTAAAGCTTTATAACTCTGTCAATTTTAATGCTATGTGAATGGTTTTATCAATTAACTTGAACTTAATTAGCTTCCCTTCATAAATAACAGTCAACAATAAAATATATAAAGTCTGTCCTACCTTGGTTGATTTATCCGAACGGCGGCGTGATTTATCCAATGTAATAAATACCAGGCAGAAAAATTAAATCCACTGAAGCTGAGCACAGTCTTTTTGAAAATTCTATAATTTTTTTCTTTACACTCTACATTAAAAGGATATTAAACAAAAGTTAGAAAAATACAGTTAAATTTTTACAGAGAACAATTTTTGTTACATGTTTACTTTTACAAATAAAATAGAACACTGACAAAGAATTGAACTTTAGAACTGACGACACATCGATTGCATCACAACCTTGAAATACATAATTATAGGAAAAACAGTCATTATTATTGCGAAATATCTCGATTACAAATTGAAAATGAAAGTACTTGATTAAATGAAATAAGATAAATGTTTATAGTTTCAGGAAATCATCATAAATCTATCAAATGGGACCTTTTTTCTCTTACTTGTTATAGAGTAGTGGGAAAAATTTACTAAATATCACTTATAGGATCGGGAGACCGTATAAAAAGTTAATTTTCGTAATATTTTAATAAAATTTTATTTTGAGCTAAATCGCTTGAAAAAAAATTCTTTACCTTTTTTAAAGCATTTTTGCAATTGGAACTATATGTCTATGACTAACGGTTTAGAAATTAGCCATTGGCCACCGTTGGGAGGGGGCACCCTGTATAATTTCAAGGAATACCAAAAAGAGATTAGCTGAAAGACCACAAAACCCTTACTCCACACCCCCGAAATTAATCCCAATAGCTGTTTTATACCTCATTTTAGACATAATTCGGCCAATTTCAAAATCAGCATGTCTTCTTCGAAATAAAATCCTGGGTAATGTTGGACAATCACAAGATATTTTTATCGATTTTTTTAACTGTATGGATATCTCAATCGTTTTCGGTTACGATAATTGTCTCTCGGTGACTCTTCCATTAGAGATGAGTTCGGGCTCGTTTTTCGGGGCCCGGGCCCGCCCGAGCCCGACGATTTTAAGTCCGAGCCCGCCCGAGCCCGAAACATTTTTTTGTCACCAGAGCCCGAGCCCGAGCCCGAGCCCGATACCAAAAATATACAAAACAAAATTGTATTGTATTTAAAAATTGTTTCAAAAGTAATATCTCATTTTTAAAAACTTCTTACATAGATATGATTTTTAAATGAAAATTTAAATCCATTCTTATCAAAATTCGTATAAAATAAAAATATACTTCATATGTAAAAGTATTCTCATATTCTTTCCTCCTTTAACAAGCAAATTTGATGGAAACGCTTTTGTTTAATGAATAAATGCGTGAAATTTGCAGAAATTACTATTTGTAAGCTAACGAATCGAACAACGTTTTTCGATTTTCTGTAAAAAGTGTACATATTTCATTATAATGGATTCTTTTCTCATAACAATCTTCCATGATTGACAGATACCTGAAAATCAACGTAAATTTAAAAAAAATGACATTGTTATTTTAAAGGTCCTATGTCTTTATAGAAAAAGAGGAAACACTGATCGATTGCTTTCTGTTGGAATAACATGGTAATAAAATTTACTTCGGAGAAAAGTGACTTCGAGAAGGAACAGCGTCCTCGGCATTTGCAGAATTCATATTCATGATGACAAATGCATATAATAATCGCTAAAGTTATTTTCATAAGAAAAACGACTGTTTCATGCACAATCGAGTATTAAATAAATTTGAAAACCTCCAGCTAATTCTTGTTTGCCAAAAACAGAAGAAAATATTATCTTCATGTTATGTAACTAAATAATAAATAAATAAACGATCCCATTAAAAATTATGTTCTGCAAACGAAAAGCCAACAAAGATTAAATTTATTGTTGTGTTTGTTATGATTGGCGCCATATAAATAGATCGTTGGAGGAAGTTCCGCAGACATAAATCTGTAATTATCACAAATTTTCATTTGAAACTGCAATGATATACTAAAATAAATAAACAAGCATTCAGTTCTCCCGTCATTTTGATAAAAAAGAAATAAAATGACTTGAAAAGGAATAAGTAAGCAATTTTATGTGGAAAAAGTTATTTCAATCTTTTCTACACATGAGTAAATAAAATTTTCCGGCTTTAGAAAAAATAAGCCCGGGCCCGCCCGAGCCCGAAGTCTAAAATAAAAATAGAGCCCGAGCCCGTGTCGGGCCCGGGCTCGGGCTCGGGCTTTCGGGCTCGGGCTGAGCCCGTCTCATCTCTATCTTCCATCAGTCTAATAATTATTTTAACCAGGTGCGGTCCCATAAAGAATAGTCTGCAATGAAAGAATCCAGATAATCTATGAAAGCCTTAGTCACACGCACAAAGTCGGTTTATGCCCGTCTGGGTACTCCACTGTTACATATTAGTTATAGAAGGACATAAATATAAATTTGTTACAGAGCTCATATATATATTATCAAAAGCTCTTATATTAATCTAAAAATACTTTGTTGTTTGTTTGTTTTTTTAAGTTCGAGCTTTATTAAACCAAGTAAAAATCTGTAGGATACACTCTTAAAACGAATGAGTGGATTTGGATTCTCAGGAAAGAGCTGTCATTTATTGGATCGTGAATGAGTTGTTTTTAAACATTTTACTCTTCTTGTTTGAAATTGCATTTTTTAAACTATTTATTCATATAGATTTAAATTACTTACAAACAACTCGCTACTCGAGTTGTTTCCATTTTTTTTTAGAAGCAGCCTTTCAAAAAGTGAGATGAGCGAATTTCGGCTCAACTTGAGTTATTTTTTGGCTGAAATTTTAAGAAAGTAGCCAAGATGGGTGGCCCGAAGCTCTGTATACTTATTATTTTAAATCAATAAACTTCGCCTTATAAAATCGAAGAATTTTTAGCAAATAAACAAGACGAAAAGCACTTTGCAAAATTAGTGGTATCCAGAGAGTCTGGAACCCTGCCCTGTCTACGCCTCTATTAAGAATAGCAGAAAATTTTATGTAATTGCCAGTTAACCCATTAGCACCCATCAGTAGCATATTTTTAGATCGTTGAACTTAGTGGTAAGAAAGCGGTTTTCACATCAGTAAAAATGAGAATAAATATATACTTTTTTTAGAATATTTATATATCATAAAATAAGACAAAAGTTACTCTTTTAAAGTGGTGAGAAATCCAAAATTTAAATTTTAACGAAGAAAATAATTCTAGCATTAAGAGGGTCCGAGACACAAAAATCTTCAAATTTCCTAAAAATGTTTTATTGCATTAAAAATTTCTCTAATTATAATAGATGAAATTTTTCCATTTTTGAATTTTGGGTGAAAAAAGTCCGGGCCAGGATTCGAACCAGGGATGTATTGGCTGAAGCCGCCAATGCTCTACCAACTGAGATATCCCGGACACGAACACCGGAGGACATTTCATTCATTTTCTTCTATTGGGTGAAATAATCCTCCGGTGTTCGTGTCCGGGATGCATATAAGCAGACCATACTGGAATTCATGTATAGGGGAGATTAGAGCTCTCCTATTGGCTAATTTGTAAACTGCCTTGAATGAACTGCGGAACTTTTCGCCAAATTTTGGCGAAATCGCAAGCAGTTGAAAAATCGCCAAATCACGTGACAATTGTTGTTGTTGTTCAACATCAACATTGAACATTCGTCGGAAGTTTTGAACACGTGCTACTAATTATTTATTAGATGTTTATTCTTTAATTAAGACTTAAAAATAAGTCGAATTCAGGACAGATTTCATTAAATCTACAAAAACAGCATGAGTAGTTTACTGTAACAATTCCAAGCAGGTAAAGTATGCTGCAAACCACTATTATCCTTTATTTTTATTTTGTTCAAATTCTGCATTAGTGCGTATTTTAGTGCAAAGTGTCTGAATTCAATACTGAAATTATGTATATTTTTTACGCATAAACTCTATCATATTTAATAAGAAAGTACAATAAATTCGTCCTACCCAATAATAATAATAAATATTAAACGTTTTTTTGTAGGGTTAAAATCTTAGGTTGTATTTATTTTTTCGGATTAAATCGGCATGGGTTTGTATGTATGTAGAAAATATACATTGCTTTTTTATTTTATTTCTTCTTGAATCACGATTTCATGCATAAAATTTGTGTGCAGTTTTATATGTCATATTTAAATCTTTTACTTTTTTTTAGGCAGTGTGGAAATGCCTCTTGAGCAATTACAGGAAATAGCTGCTTTTAAGCTACTAAAAATACCCGAAGAGGTAATGTGAATTTTTTAATCAAATATTATTTAGGAGCCTTTGTTTATGTTAATTTTAGACTACTGTTATGTTTATGTCATGTAATCTGAATACATTTTACTCTGAAATATTGAAAATACCTTATTTTATGTTAAAAATAAATTCTTTGAGTATTTTGAAAATGGAATAATATCCGGAAATGCAATGTTTTTGCGTGGAAACGAATTGTTGTGCATCAGGGCAAAAATTTGAACAAAAATTTATTAAATACTTTAGATGAAATGAAGTATTTTTTTCATAAAATATTTAATATGAACTTTAAAATGTTCAGGAATTCTTAAAAAGCAATTAAAATAATCTACTAGAGATGTTAATTTTATTTAAAACATTTCTTTTATAAATACAAATATATGATTCCATTTCGAAAAGGAACAAGACTATAATTATTATAGTTGAAAATAGAAGTAGATATATATTATAATTATTTGCAGTACATTTATTTTATTTATAGTACATTTATATGCTGTGTGTGTAGTATTTTTTTTTTTTTTTTTTCCTCATTGAAGATTAAAATAAGTCATTTTTCTAAAATTTAACAATAAAATTAGTTGTCTTATGTGTTTTTCAGAAAATGTAAAATTAAAATAGCTATTCATTTTTGTAAATTTGACAGTAGATTTCTAATTATACTGCAATATAAGGATATCCAAAAACTCAACTTTAGCTCATTTTACAATTTTGATAATTTGTTCATCTTTGTTTAAATTAAATGCATTTTATGTAGTTTGTGATAGTTTTTCTCTTGCAAATCCTTGTTATTTTCTGTTTTTTAAACAACTCTTGGAATTTGTATGGCTTATATTATACAAGTAAGCTTAGATGTTTTAATTTAAATTAAATTTTCTTCAATCTATTAATCTGAAGAGAATAGCCCAACATTGTTTAACTTTGAAAGTAATTTGCATAAAAAACAATTCTATTGTTATAAATTTAATTTTTTTGTTAAGCCTAACAGTATAAATTTTATACCACATTTTTTTGCTTTAAAATATTAATTTTACTTTTTTTTTTGTTTAAAAAAAAAATGCAGGAGATTATTCTTAAATAAGTATTTTATGCAATTTGCAGATTAAATAAGATGAAACTTACCTTTTATTTACTTTAAATCCACACTTTTTCTGACTATCACAACAAAGCTAATTAAATAATTTAAAAATGGCTACTAAGTGTAACAGTGCAGCAACAAATGTTTTTTTTTTTTTTTTTTTTTTTTTTTTTTCCCATTGAAAATCCATTCTGATATCTGAAATATATACTAATCTAGCTAAATAATTGCTATTTGTATTTTTTTTTTTAATTGAAAACTATCATTTTTAAACATTGACCCTAATGTTTGGCAATATTTGCAAACTGATAATTTCAAAGAACACCATGCTTATCTTCACAGAACTAAGTATTTAATATGATATTGAAAGTTCATCTTTTTTTCTATCAACAGTTCAATTTTTAGGTGGTATAGAACAAAGATAAGAGGCTTTTTGAAGATATTTATTGCATGTGCATTTTTAATGTTGTTTGTAAATAAAGTTTAAGAAATAATTGATTTTATCAAAACAAAATTACCGATTTAAAATTTAGAAAATGAATTTTTGTTTTGCATATTTCTAACTTGAAATTTGAAGACTCTGTTCAGATTTTCATCCTTTTGTCCTAATTTCAGTAATTTATTAATTTTACGTATATATTTTAAAGTGTGCAGTCTTTCCTTAAAAGAAAAAATTTAATTTTGAAGGAGCTATTACAATTTTATGCTATGCATGAATAATTGCATGCACAAAACAGTTGAAGTATAAATAACTGGCACAGATGACATATGCACACCACATTGGTGTGCTTTTCTTTCGATGAGAATTTGATAACTTACTTTTCTAATACCATTTTTAATTTTTTCTATTTTATAAAGAAAATAAAAAAATTTATTTATAGAACAAAATAATTTATATTAATTTAAAAAAGAAATTAAAAATAAACAATTTATTAATAAGAAACAATCAGTAGGTTACCATGCAGGGCATAAAATCACTAATTAGTAGCAATCACGCCAATGTGGTGCGAATATGACAGCTGTGCCAGATAATTTAGCAATGTAAAGGACTGCTATTGCTATAATTTTGTTAAAAGTTCGTTTTTAATGTATTTTTCTGGACAGTTTTTTTTTTTTTTTTTTAAACCTGCCTGACTGAATTGAAGACTAAAATAAGTTATTTTTCTAAAACATGACAAATGTAAGGTTAGAATAGCTATTCATTTTAGTAAGTTTAACAGTATATTTCTAATATTGTTGTGCTATTAGAATCTCCAAAAATTCAACTTTTGTTCATTTTTCGAATTTTGATAATTAGTTCCTCAATATTTAAATTAAATGTAGTATATATAATTTGTATTAATATTTTTAAGTAATTGCATTAAAAAAAACAAGTCTATTATGATAAATTTCTATTTATTTTTTTGTTAAGCCTAACAGTATAACTTTTACCCCACATGTTTTTTGGTTTTAAAATATTAATTTTACTTTATTTTGTTAAAAAAAAAATGCAGGAAATTATTATTAAATAAGTATTTTATGCAATTTGCAGATTAAAAAAGCTTAACTTACCCTTTTTTACTTTAAATTCACACTTTTTCTGACTACCACAACAAAACTAACTAAAAAAATTTGAAAATGGCTACTAGGTGTAACAGTGCAGCAGCAAATTTTTTTCATTCAAAATAAATTCTGATATCTGAAATATACTAATCTAGCTAAATAAGTACTATTTGTAATTTATATTGAAAACTATCATTTTTAAACCTTGACCCTGGTATTTGGCTGTATTTACAAACTGGTAATTTCAACATTATGCTTGTTTTCAAAGAACAAAGTATTTTATCTAATATTGAAAAGCCATGTTTTACTCTATCAACAGTTCAATTTTTTCATTCAAAATTTAGAAAATAAACTTATTTTGCATATTTCTGACTTGAATTCTGAGAGGTCTGTCTAGGTTTCCAACCTTTTGCCTTAATTTTTGCAATTTATTTATTAATATTGTGTTATATTAAAGTGTGTCACTTTTCCTAAGGAAAAAAGAAAATAAAATTTAAATCTTGAGAGTGATTACAATTTTAAGCTATGCATGACCAGTGTTTTGCTGAAATTTAACTTTGTAAAGGCCTTTTTTTTTTATATGAAGTTTGCCCAGGGAATTAAAAAATGGAGGGGAGGGGGGGTGTAAACAAAGATGATTTTTAAAGTATTGAAGCTCATCATTTGTGAATCTTACAATTTTATCCCAAAACTTTATGAAAATTTCATGTAAACAAAAGAACTTTTATATCATATCCTACAGTATTTCTCCGGTATCTCGGCAATATCATATCCTTTTGAAAATACCATGCTATAAATTTATTCCAATATTTGAATGTATTTTCATAATTGGCATTCTGTAATAAATATCTAGATGGTACAGTAGTGTAACTATTTTGGTGGCTATGATGTAGTATTCACCCTGAAATCTCCACCACGTGGTTGCCAGGTTGTATTGTTTGAATCTATTTTCTTTTTGCTACTTGTTTTGTTATTATTTGGCAATGTTCCTTTTTGATAGAGCGTGTGCAGACAAAAAAAATTAATGTTTTTAACAAATTTTTGGAAATTATTAGGGAAATTCAGTGGGAGGATTATCAAATAGAAAAACGATGATTATTAAATGCTTTCTAATGTGTTGTGGGAAATTTATTTTGATGGTCAAATAATTTCATTTTTTTTTTTTCTAAATGTATTTTTAATAAATATTTGATTTATGTGTTACGAACAATGAATATTTGATTTATTTATTCATTCATTATGAATCTCTCATATCCCCTTTTTTCAAAATAATATTGTTATTATAAGTAGCGAATTAAGACCAGATTTCTTTTCTTTTTGCAATATATATATATATATTTTTTTTTTTTTTTTCTGTGTGCATTTAATAATGAATATTTTGTTTACTGCACTGCTTTTAAATATATGTATTTACCGTTTATTTATTTCTCCTCCCCCCTTTTTAGAAAAACGTTTGAAGTGCTGATTTCTGTTAAAATATAATTTTTCTGTTCTGCTTTTCTTTAAATGTTAAATCTCAATTATGTCAACATTCTTTAAGCCTAAAGTGCTTATAAATGAGCATTTGGCGACAATTGCTACTTGGCGAAAACGGGTTTTTCCTGTCCATATCATATCCTGCAGTATCATATCCTTTTGAAAATACTATGCGATAAATTTATTCCAATATTTGAATGTATTTTCATAATTAGCATTCTGTAATAAATATCTAGATAGTACAGTAGTGTAACTATTTTGGTTTTTGTCTAATAATTTCAAATAAATATACTTAAATTTCTTAGCTAACTAATACTTATGCATTTGTAAATAATATTTGCTTTTAAAATATTAATTTATGTATATGAATGCATGTATGATATTCTTTTCTGTTTTATTTTGCTAGTGTCTTTAGCTGCTACATTTGATGATAGAAATGTAACAAGGAATGTGTGAATAGGTGTTGAGATGTATCTGTTCTGGGCCTATTCATCAGTTATTGTGACGAGCATGATGACAAAAAAGAAAAATATACTGAGTTGAGGCTTTTTCATTACTTCTGTGATGGCCAAGGATGTAGTGGCAGAATTTTTTCAAGAAACACCATATACCATCTGTTTCTCAAGAAAGCTATAGTATATACACTCTAGGATGTACCCTTTGTTTTTTCTACATCTGCATCATTGGTGATGGCCCGTTGGGAATGTGCCTGGAAGGCTATAGGATAGAAATAATCTTTAGTCTTTTGGGATGCAAACTTGCAGGCTAAATCACATTTTATATCCTTCATGCATGTAGAAGCTACACATTTTTATTTTGCTGAAGATTACTTATATTTGGATTCATTGCCTATCTTTATGAAAAGTAAGTCACTTATTGTTTTTTGAAACTTTCTATCTTTTATTATGTATTGCTGATGTAAGAGTAAATTCAATTCAATTTAATGATTTAAGATATTAATTTTTAAGGTATTTAGTAATGCAGGGGGGTGCCTGTGTGCAGAATTTCAATTGCCGCCCCACATTCTTAAGAGCCGTTAATTCCCAAATTGGCTTAGTCCAAATTTTTATGTATTATATAGAAAAATTGACAAATCTGTATTCTTTAATCTTCAAACCTCTGAATATATAAAACTTCATTGAGCAAATTCCTGCATTGGGTCCAGTTGTTCTTAATTTTATTTTAGCACTGGCTCGAATATACGTCACTTCCTTCAGTTTTACCCAATCAGATTAAGTTCGGTCTGAGCCAATTTGGGAATTAACAGCTTGTTACATTCCTACCTCAACTTCAGTTTGTGGGGGAAAAAAATCCATTAGTTTTTACAAATGTATAGTTTCAAATCTTTTGGATTTTCAAAAGGTCAACTTTTTTTTTTTTTTTTTTTTTTTTTTTTTTTTTCCCAGAAAATTTATTTAATAAAATGTCGTTTTTCAAAAGGGTTCTTATATATTTTTATCTTTATTAAATTTCTGGTTCCAAACATGTTTTATTGAATTAAAAAATAAGGAAGGTTGGCAGCTATATAAATAAAAATTCGAGCAAAGCCTGTGAAAAAATAACTTATCTGTATTAGAATCCTGCATTAAACAAGAAATTTCAATATCTCGGAAAAAATAATACAAATGCAATAATATTAGTTTGTATCAGTGTTCTCGCTGGCATTTGACCAACGTTAGTAATTTGGCTAATTAAAAATAAAAAACATTTGCCAAATGAAAAAGGTATCAGCAAATTAGATATATGTTCTAGATATATATTTCAATAAAATAATCTAAGTTTTTATGTGACTTGTTGTTAATTTATTTTCTACTATCCGCTACAAATATAAAATTATAATATACATTAAATATATATATATGTGCATGTGTATAAAAAACGAAAAAGAAAAAATTGAGCACTAGCAATTTGGCGAATGCTTGTTTACTCGCCAAATGAAGAATTTAGTCGCAATTTGGCGCATTGGCGAGCGACAGAGAGAACACTGGTTTGTATCTTAACCAATAAAAGAAAATTGTTTGTATGTGTATGACATGGCTAGCGAAATCTACCTCATCTAAAAGTCTGAGGATAGTCCAAGACAGGTCCAGATTCTGACACACCCCGAACTTAGATTTTAATTTTTTGATAATTAGCCAGGCTATGAAAAAGCAATCAGTTTTTTAAAAAATCAGCACCATGATCAATCCTTGCTTTTCGCAGAGAGTAGAAGAGTGTAACCAAATTCAATTTTTTTGAGTCGACTGTTTTTCTGCTTTTACATCGAAAGGCAATTCAAAACGCTCACTTATACATTATTTTCTAAAAAATCTATTGCGCTTGCCAAAAAAAAAGAAAATGATGGTGATTAGATAGTTTCTAAAGAGCAATCCGTGATAGTTTCATGCATTTCCGAACAAAAATAAATTAATACTAACAGTGTACTGATAATGTTCGAAAATGTTTCATATTCTATAACCGATGCTGAAGTTTTAATTCTTGCTTTTCTTAATTTGAAACCTGAAGAGATGTAGTTTTAAATTTTTTTATATTTAAGGATAATATCATAATTTAAATTCGTAAGATAAAATTTTCCTTTTTACCCTAAAATAATGCATCGCAGTAAAATTCAATCATTTCATTCAAAATACTAGCTGTAGTTTTTTTCTTTTTTTTTAAATCAACTTTAACCTGTTATGCAGTCAATATTTTAAAATCATCATCATCACATTCAACCGCTTTCAATCCACAGCTGGATGTAAGTTCCCCCAGACTTTCCCAATGTTTCCTGGCTAGTGCTTTCATCATCCAATTTACACCAGCTATTTTTTTTTGTACATTACTAAAGTTTAAAATTTCATTTAGACATTAAAAGTTTGAAATATTTAATTTAGTTGAGTGTGTGTATGTGTGTGATTATAAGAAGACGGTGGGGGCAGATAAATTTTTTGCAAAAACACCTACAGATTTTTGCCCCCCTAGTTTGAGAGCCCAAGTTGCACCTATGTGGGCACCCCCCTTCCCCCACTCACGCAGACACATGAAGGATTAAAACCGAAGTAAAATAATTAGCATTCATAAAAAAAAAGAAAAACTGAAAATGGTACTACTAGATTATCCCGTCAACCAAAAAATTATCGCCAAACTATAAGATTAAATGCCAATAATGAATGATTGTGAATGTCACATTAAATACGATTCACATCTCTAAAATGTCATTAAGTGATTTTTATTTCGACTTTTTATGTGTATTTTTATTAATATTCTACTAATTATTTGTTTTTTCGTTATTTAAAATAAAAATTATTTCAATATGTATAATTTGGCTATTGGTTTGGTGGTTCGTAAAATTTGGCGAAACTGGTCGACGGGATAACAGAGTAGTACCTTGAAAACAATATAAGAAATAAACAATTAACTATTTTTGTTTTTCATATATCCTGTTCATATATTGTATTCATATATCACTTCTGTGGAACACAACAACAATATTTTATAAAGTAGAGTATTTTAGATTTCCAAATGTACGGTAAGCAGGTGCCAGACACTACTGGTGCACCGTTAATCCAACGTTTGCAAGGCGCCATTACATTATATGTTCACACTGACAATAGACCTCCCCCCGCCACTGAGAATATTTGAGAAAAACAAAAACATTTGCATCTAGATATAGAGGCTGTGCTTAATCATTTTTATATTTTAAATAATAATAATTTTAAAAAAATGTAAAGCCTGCCAATCACATTATAGGATTTTCAGAGGAGAGAAAAATCTGTTTTATTCAGTTTTCATTCTCTTGGCTTGCATCATTCCGAAATGGGCCAAAAAAATTATATTTAATTTGTAAATATACTTCACACTTTATCACGTGTATTTAAAAAGTATGGGATGGCCAGAAAAGAGAAAACGAGCTTTAGAAAAATCAAGACAATTTCAGGATATTTTTAAAGAAAAAGTAACTGTCCAACATGATATCAAATCTCCAGAAGCCACATTAACCAAAGAAAGTAAGAATAGTTCATTATACTCTCTTAAAGAGTTTCTGAAATCCGTGATTAACAAACGCAAAACTTTGACATATTTTATGACTTTTTGCAACGTAAAAGCACAAGATTCGATTTCAATAGACTTGTCTATTGAAGCGATTTGGAAATGGAATTGTATATTTAATTTTTTGATAAATAAAAAGTTATTGAGTTTAAGTGACATTTGCACTTAAACTTTTGTACTTACTTTGTTTACTTATAACTGAAACCCTCTATGGTATGCCTAATCTGATGTGGTACCTGGTTATGAAACACTAGCAGTAATATTTTTATTGTGGCTCTGAAATCTGAGTTTATAATGGGGTTTTATCATAAAATTTGACTAAATACTTTAACTTTTTTTATTTATTGTGACATTTATTATTATGGTCATAATTATGCTGCTGGTTTATGCATACACACGTATACACACACATATATGTATATTTCGCCGGATGAGATTTGTCATCGGACTAAATTTCATCTACAAGACTTTGATTAATATAATATTTTAGATCTCATACAGCTTTTTTTTTTTTGCACCTATAGAAGTTTCCAGCATAATAAAAATTCTTTTTTAATTTTTATTAGACGTTAGGATGCCTCGAAGTTTCACACTTGTGTCCACACAGTCTCTGTCTTATATCACTGTTGTAAGAAAATTTATACATCTTTTTTTTTTTTTTTTTTTTTTTTACCATTAGATTTTGTTTTGAACCTCTTCTAATACCCCTCCCCCTCACTAAAACAAAATTGTGTTTCGGCTGTTAAAAAAAAAAAAAAAAAAAAAAAAAAAAAAATTACCACACAATTATACCTTCTAAATAAAAACTTGTTTAAAATGGAAATTTGAGCAGTCTCATGAGATTCCGTTTTAACAGGTTTTATTATATAAGATATTGTTTGTAGCCAACAGGTCCTGGTTAAAAAATCTGGGCACCCCCCCCCCCCCCTATTCAAAAGGCTGGTTACGCCTATGAAATGCTAGAATTTTTTGCGTGAAATAATACTTTTTTGAGAACAGTCCTGAGAGTTAAATTAAAAAAAAAAAAAAATTCTGAATAAAAAATAAACCTTTTTCTAAACTTTAAGACTATTTCTTATGTTTGTACAACCAGGAAACTTGGATAGGATATCATATGTTTTGATTAATGTCCGTTTAATAAAAAAAAGAAAAAAATTAACCTCTCCCCTTAAAATAAACCTTAGAATAGACATTAATGAATATTACATCACTCGCTGTCAGCAACTGCATGCGAAAACAAGACGTTTCATCACCTGTCATCGAACACAGAAATGACTTGATCTATCATGATAATCAAAACCGAAGATTTGATTTTTCACATCATAGTTGAAGCTGAGAGAATTTTGATGAGTTATCATAGTTAAGACAGAGAAAGCATGACATGTATTATGCTAATCAAAACTGAAGATTCAATTTTTTTTATACGGTTGAAGCTGGGGGAATTTTGAAAAGTAGGATTCATTATGGTTTAGGCTGAGAGAAATCACAACATGTATCATGATATTTGAAACCAAAGATTCAATTTCTCATATCACAGTTGAAACTGGAAGAATTTTGAGGAATCATGGTTTAGGATTGTAGAAATCATTCCGTTGGTATCATAATAATCAAAATCATATTTAATATCACAGTTTAGAACAGTAGAATCTTGAATACTGCAAGTTAATGTGCTGTTTAAAGTTGTGGTTTAATGAAAAAGTATGATAATTGCAGTTTGCATCAAGATTGTAATATTCATGCTATATCATTGTATAGGATTTCTTAATACTCTTATCACGATTTATATTTTATGTTGATTTTATCACCAAGTCCTAGTGGACAGTTAACAAACAGAACTGGCAAATGACAACCATTTTTGGCATCTCTTTATCTAGTCAGATAATATGCAATTATCCAATTTTTGTTCAGTAACAACTTTGCAACATTTCTCATATTTTAATTTTTAATCTAGCTGAGAGATGTGTTTTATTTACCTGTTATGGAGGGAGAGATATTGAATAGTGTAATACTTGTTATACCATTTGATCCTGTTGTTCGTTCAAATTCATATAATGTCAGCCGGGCACCACATCAGATAAATTATTAAATATCGTTTCTACAGGAATTATTCTTATTGTATTAATTTCTTTTGAAATATAAAATTTTCATTCATTTCATTAAAAAATAGGATTTGCACAATTTAAACCAATCGGTTTTAACCATGGCTTAAAGCAACTGGTTTTCTCAGTAAAACTTTTTTTTTTTTTAGAAGAAATCTAATGACATTTTCTTTCTTTCTTTCTTTTTTTTTTTTTTTTTTTTTTTTTTTTTTTTTTTCTTAATAATTTACATGTTTTAGGATTATTGGATATTTCATTATTGGATATAAATAATTTCTACTTTTAACACTCTATTTCAGCAATTAGCCAGAAATGTAAAGGATTTAGGTCATATTTTTAAGTATAGGATTAAAATCAGTATGTGTTGGTGAACATATGTATTGAGCATGACCCAGAAAAGAATTTTAAATTAAAAATTTTAAAATTCAACACTGCTTGATTGCTTTCTCTTAAAATAATATGGTGAATATATTTATTTACATCTGAAAGTGACTTTGTAAATTGCAGAGTACAGTTTCGCCACCAGTAGAGTTTCCAAAAGAAATGATAACCATATGAAGAGCGATTACGATTTGTATAACACTAGAAATTTAAATTATTGTCAAACCGCAAACTAAAAATCTGAAAGAAATATTCTTATCATGTTATATGACTAAATAATAATAAAAATAAACGTCATCCAATTGCAAAATAATCTGTGTCACAAACAAAAATTGAACTAAAGACAAAATCATTATTCCTGCCTCTTTCATTGGCACCGGTACGTCATTGGCAATACTTGAACATAAATCTGTAGATGTAGATATATGACTAATTATTTTCATATCATATAAAAATGGTGTTTTGAACGGGATTTCCAAATATGATAGCAAAGGAAATGAAACAAATGATGTTATGAGACAGTAAATGCTTATAACTCAAAAAAAAATTTAATTTATTGAAAAGTATTAAAAATACAGTGTGATTCCATTCACTTCAAGCCCCACCGGTGGCTGAGTGGTTCTGCACTTTAAACTGATAGATGGAGGGTGTTAGGTTCGAACTCAGTTGCACCCGTCGGCCTAGTTGTTCGGAGTTTTCTTCGAGCCTTGGATAATCTTGATTAAATGCGGGTCAGGTTTCCTCAGAAAGACCCCCTCTAAGGGCATTTTGTCCATTTCAAAACAAATTTTAGTTAAAACATACTAACTACCGTATATACTCGCGTATAAGTCGAGAAATTTTAGACAATAAAAGAACTTCAAAGTAGGGAGATCGACTTATACGCGAGATCTAAAAAAAAAAAAAAAAAAAAAAACTAAATAAAATATAGGAAAATAATTTGCTAGTGAATCAGTGCTGCAGCATCCCATTGTTTGTAGAGTACAAAATCCAAAATCTGGAACCCTTCCAACCTCAACGATTCTAAATTTAAGATCATTTTTAGTTTATTTTTCAAAAAAATAACATACCCTATCCTGTTGCAAAGAACAAAAAAAGTGTGTGATTTATGTCAAGAACACATTTCCAATGCTAAAAAATAGTGATGGGCAAAATCTCCATTTTAAGGAATCGTTCCAGTCCGAATAGTTCACATAAAGGAACGAGTCATACGAATTCGTTCCGAAAAAAAAAAGAACGATTCAGAGAAAAATGGAACATATTCCAGAAAAAAGGAACGATTCTAACAAATCCGAGAAAATAGAACAATTTGAGAAAAAAGGAACGAGTCCAAGAAAAAACGGAATGAATCCAATTTTTCTTCGTAATTCTCCGATTCCGATTTATGACATGAAGCATAATTTTTCAGACGATACATTTTGGAACGAGTTTGAGGAATCGGTCCTTTTCGGGGGAAAGTCAATCGGTCCCCCCTTTTGGAAGGGGGGGTCAACTTATATGCGGATTTTGAATTTTTTCTTATTTTTAACAACATAAGTTAGGAGGTCGACTTACGGTACATCACAACTAAGCAGTAATATGATTAAAAAAAATTTTTAATACATTCTTGTAGAATATAATATTTTATTTTTATATCGAGTAGGATTTTTAGAATATAATGCTTTATTTTTCTTTTTATATGGAGTAGGATTTTTAGAATTTAATACACTTGAATTAGTGTACTAAAAAAATAATGTTAAGGCTATTCTGAAATTTACAATAGCTATATTCTGACACATTTTTTGTTACAAATATATCAAGTCCTTTTATTTTGAAACTATGTAATCGAATATGTTCTTTTTTCATCTTTTTGTAATGGCAAGAGATTTTTTAGTAAATTGTTTTTAAAGTTAGTGTTTTGAATCGAATTTCTGTGTACGATATCGCAGGAAAAAAAAAAAAACTGTTGTCGTAAGACAGCAAAAACTTATGACTGAAGATGTAATTATTTATCGGAAAGAAAAATTAAAAATAAAATTAATAATAAAATAATAGTAATTTGTTTTCAACTTACTTTCATCACTATGAACGTAAATATAAAGTTTTATGTTTGAAAATTAAGATACAAAAGGGTATTGTCAAGAACAATCATTCATAAACTAAGTGTAAACAAATTTTATTATTTTACTGAAAATTAGACTTTCTGGTTATGCATATTTAATTACTTTTCTGCTAAATGAAAACAAAATAAAAATTTTCTATTTACCATATCTACAAAGGCGATAGTTAGAAAGTTTTTACAGATCAGATACGGATTAAAAGTTTTCCTTTGATGTAAATGTATTAATTTTATTTGTGTTCATCTAATACCATTTCTAAACAAATGAATTTACCTACATTTAAAATTTTTTAAAATAAAATTTCAGTCAGTGTATATATCAGTTTGTACAATAAGTTGTGTGGGGGAAATAATGAGCAAGTTTTCCAGAATATTATTTGCTTTTAAATGAGTGACATTTCTTTGTTATTGATTTGTTTGTAGATGTGACATACAAGAATTCCCATTACATGACCCACAATGCCACAATTGATCCCCTCGGTGATTTCATGAAGACCGAAAGGTCTTCATGAAATTTTTCCTGAACATACTTTTTTCAAAATGCAGAACCAAGTGCAAAGGTGCAATTTCGCACAACTGCATTTTTCGCTAAACTTTGGCAAAAAATTCTGCAATTCATAAATACGTTTATTTTTTTAAAATCTATATATATATATATATATATATATATATATATATATATATATATATATATATATTGAATTCTATATATTATATTTTCCTGAAAATTATACTTCCTTCTTACGCATATTTCTTTTTGTCTGTATGAAAACATAAAATCAAAATTTCTTTTTACCATATCTACAAAGGCAGTAGTTAAAAAAAATTTACAGATCAGATACGGGTTAAAAATACTAAAAATTTCTTCTTTGATGTAAATTTATCATTTTATTTGTGCCCATTCGATAGCATTTCTAAACAAATAAATTTACCTTTTTTTTTTTTTTTTTTTTTTTTTTTAAGCTTTAGTTTTAATTAAATTTTATCTTTAAAATTAATTCTTTTGTTTTGATGATTGCAAACCATGAAAATAGCAATTTGGAATAAAAATAATAACTATAATGTTAGTGTTAAAACTTAATTTTTGTCCCTATATTTAACATTGTGTTTTTGGTACATCAAACAAACCATTTGTAAATTTAAATATGAAGTATTCCGAAACTGCTTAACTTTTCAGCAATTTGGAATAAAAATAATAACATTAATATTAAAATTTAATTTTGTCCCAACTATTTGTAAATTTAAGCACTTTTTTTAATATAAAAAGAAGCTGTATAGTTAATATGTAATGTAATAAGAAAGAGAAAAAAAAATGCATAAAAATATGGAGTTAAAAGCTTAGTTAATATTTTCTAAATAAGTATTTCAATAAGTTTTCACCATTATCCAATTACAAAATAACTAACACTAATATGGTATTGTTCGTAATGTAGTACGTTATAGTTTGAGAAAATATCAGATACACAATTTCTATTAATTAAAATGATTAGCACTATAAAATTTGAATATCTAAAAATTAAGATTCAAAATTAAATAATCACCCTCTAAAGAATCTATATAAAACAAAACACTTAAAAAATGTATATTTTAATGCATACAATAATTTGTGTACGAAAAAATAATGATAAAAAAGTAAGTGGAGCAGAATATTATTCGATTTTAAATTTGTGACATTTTATACTTCATCCGACTTGTTTGTTTACGACCCACGTAGAATGAAAGGGTTGCTTTTATTAAAATGCGGAACCAAGTGCAGGGGTGCCATAGACTTATCTAAATGGAGTACAATTTCGCCAAAATTTGGCGAAAAGTTCCGCAGCTTGGAAGGAGCGAGAGGCGGAGTTTAGACGTCAGATTACAGATTAGCCAATAGCAGAGCTCTATTACCCTCCATACATGAACTTGAACTTGAACTTGAAGAGGCATGAGATGGACTCCCTAGTTGATGATCAACTCCACGTCCGGGCTATGAGTTGTTGAATAGCACATCTTAAGGTATGCCTGCGAAAAAAGATTAGGTGCAGAACAAGTTCTGCAGGAAGGAAGTCTAGCCGTAGTGCAAGCACTACATACGATAGAAGACTAAGAATGTCGGCAGCTCCCGGAGCACGTCTGCACGCCGTAGAGCTTTAGACGGAAATGAGAAGAAGAGGTCGAGGAAAGTGTATTTACGCGGGGTGGCTGCCGGAGCAGCCAATCCGTGAGAAGTAGGGCGGGGCAAGCCCGCGATAGAGGAAATAGAGAAAAAGTCTAGAATTAGTAGTTCAAGTTCAACAAGAACTTGGTAAAAGCTAAGGCGGCAAAGCGAAATCAAAACAAAGGCACTTTTCAGGAACCACACATTTTAAAATTACTAAATTAAAAATAAAACACTACAAATAATAAAAGATAAAATGAGATAAGTTACAATAATTAAGAAATTAACTACGGTGTGTCAATTCGTTGACATCTTTTCATTTTTTTTTTTTTTTTTTTTTTTTTTTTTTTTTTTTCAATTTTTTACTTAGATAACAGATTAACATAACAATTAAAAGATAAGTGAAATTAACAAGTTATTTTAAGTTATTGTTAGGGTTCACTAATAATTCACTGAAAGTTAATAATTTAGAAATCGGATCTTTTTTAAGTTTAATTTTCTCATAGACGCTGTTGAGTTTATGGGGAATTTCGTCAAAAGATTTGACTTGCAGTTCGGATTTAATGGCTTGTAAAATGTCAAAAATCGAAGTAACATTATTTGTTAATTCTTGGAGCTCGTAAAGCTGCTGAGTAGGAGGACTAGGTTTAGAATTAGTTTTAGGAGTTATAACAGAATTTTGATTAATTTTAGTTTGGGGTTTAATTTCCGTTTTAGCAGTTATTTGGGCATAGGTTTTTCGAAATTGGGGTTTTAGGGGATATTTAGAGCAACCTTTGTAATTAGAAGGATGATCAAGATTACAGTTGGAACATTTAGGGGGCGGTTTAGGACCGTCTTTTATAAGTTTAATTTTGCAATCGCTGGAAAGGTGATCGCCACTGCAACCAACGCATTTGGGATTGTTGAAACATTGCGAGCTTACATGATTAAATTGCTGGCAACGAAAGCATTGCACAGCTTTCCTAGCAGGTCTAAATTTCTCAATATTAACCCTAAGATGGAAGAGGTTACGAATATTTAGGATATCTAAGGTATTACTTTTTTTCGGGAGCTCAGCCAAATAAAGAGGAAGAATTTTTCCGTCACGTTTACTTTTCATTTGGGTGATTTTAGTGGCAGAAAAGCCCTTATTTTCGAGTTCAGTTTGTATGTCATCCATATAGACGTGATTTTTCGGAAGGCCTCTAATTACGACTTTGAATATAGCTTCTCTATCAGAGACAAGATAATGCGGGACATTAATACTTTTTAGGTGCTCATGGAGAGCCAATTTATCTTCAATACTATCGGGAATAATTTTTAAATAATTACCGGCCAATTTGGCCAAGAAGTTAAGTTTTAGATTAGAGCTAAGTTGTTCAATGAGTTGAAGACTATTAATATTTCGATTATCAATCATAATAGGTTTAGGTTTTTTTAATTTAGTTTCACTTAGAATAGTATCTTTAGCGGGTATTTGATCATTAGTAGTTAATTCACTGCAGTTAGAAGCTGAATCCATGTCGATGACACTGTTATTATCAATAGATAAGCTATTTAAAGGACTGTTAGATCTAGATATATTATTAATCTCAGCAGCATTACTAAGCAATTTTTTCCTACGCTTTTTCCTACTAACGGGGATAAAGCCCTCATCAGCGTCAATGGAAATACTAGTTTTTGAATCAATATCATTACTATTACTAGAATTAGAATTATTTTTAGCATTAGAATTAATTTTAGCACTAGGCACGACGTAATCTGATAAGTTAGGTAGCTCCGGATAAAGGATATCAGAAGGATTAAAGCAGGAAATAGAAAGGGAAGATGTGCCCGACATACCATTGCCCGGCGATGATGCGACGGGCTCGCCGGCCCAAGAACTTGGATTCATCCGTCAGCAGAAAAGCTATCAGGCAGGTGCTTACACACACGCTCTCTCCATACATGAATTCCAGTATGGTCTGCTTATATGCGTCCGGGATAGCTCAATAGATAGAGCATTGGCGGCTTCAGCCAATAAATCCCTGGTTCGAATCCTGGCCCAGACTTTTTTCACCCAAAATTCAAAAATGGAAAAATTACATCTGTTATAATTAATTTACTGATTGAATAATCTTGTTAAAAAAAAATTAAGCTAAAAATTTCTCTATTTTTTATGCTTAAATTGACGTTTAAGTCCTGTTTCTATCTTAATTAGAAGAGGAAATATTAATTTTTCCGTTTTGATATTATTTCAAAATCTTCTTTCAAACAATGGTTGTCATGAAGTTACTTCTTGCGAAAATGCCTTTTTCTTCAGGATAGATTTTTTCACAATTTCGCAGGTTTAAATTGTTATAACGCAAGAACCGTTAAAAGTAAATGCTTCAAACTCTAAACATGTCTTTTTTGACTATTTTACTTTAATTTTTATTCAGGAAATTTGAAAAAAATATTTGCTTTTGAAAGTATGGTATTTTAAATAAAAGTTACATCATTTTTTTTTTTTCCCAAATTATTACTTTAGATAATTTTATTTTTATTTTTTGTTAATATTTTTTTAAATTCTGAATTAAAAATAAAACGTGGATATTTCTGTTTATTAAAATTTAAAAAAATTTAAATTCTACAAATAATGTTTTGAGTTATAACAATTTTAATTTACACCACTTTTTAAATAAATTCTAAATTTAAAATTTTTTTAGACAAATTAAGAGACGTATTATCACGTGGTTTTGTTTACAAATAACATGCTTAACCACCACAAACAATTTCAAAATTTTAATTCAATAAATAAAAATTATTTTAAAATGCGTCCCGGACTCCCTTAATGCGTTAAGAGCATTATCGCAATGATTGAATTTGGAATTGAGATCGTATCCACATTGCAATGCAACTATGAATTACATGTAAAACTGTTATTTTTGTTATTTCATAAATAAAAATATTGTAAAAAAAAAAAAAAAAGAGAGAGAGAGATTATGATTGTAGAAATTAACGCATATACCAGTAGGATTCCACCATCGTTTCTCTTTATTATTTCTGGTATCAGGATAATTTTTAAACATGTTTGAATAACAAATAATTTCCGATACCACTCCCTCTTGGCATATCCTTTGTTATTTTTAAGGAAAACAGGAGATGAAGTACACACCCACTTATTTCCACATCACTTCCGAAGGATTGTAAATGATTTTTCTTAACATGATAAACTGTAACTATAAGTGTTTTATTATATAAGAATGAAACGGAAAAGTTTTGATTCATCTTTATATTACCTCGACAAAAACGTTTCATCAGAAGTCTATTTATTCTTTATCATTAAATTTCATTTTACAATATTTTTGCTTAATTCAGAACTAAGCTGAGATGTTCTATGATAATAATAAAAAAAATACTTGGACTTTTTCTATACAGAATTGCTTCTCTAAATGATTGTATTTTACCCTTTTCGTGCCTATAATAGTTATAATCAGAGTCCGATGAAGCTGAAGTTGGGCCCAGAGCCTGTTAAAAAGTTGGGCCCCCCTGCCTCCCCCTTTCTGGCGACAGTTTCAGGGGGGGAAAATATGTTTATTTGCTGATTTGACAAAGTTATTTGGATGAAAGTTTTAAGTTTACAAAAAAAAAAAAAATTAACTTACTAGAATAATCAAGAAAATGATTTACCACCCACTTTCTCAAATAAGCATTTGTATAATTCACAAACATCTGTGATCACAGTTTATGTTGCAAAATAAATGAGGACGTCTTTTTCAAAACTTGCCTTATCCATAATCATAAATATTGTATTTTCTTTAATAGTCTAGAGGGGAAAAAATCAGCACATAATTTATAGGCTCCTGAAATTGTTGGCTCCAGGGCCAAGGCAAGGCCATGGAGGCCCGTGCATTAAGCAAACCGTAATTATAACTGGAAATAAAGGTAATAAAATTCATTTAAACCTTTCAGAACAGTTGTCGTGTAACGTAAATTTAAAATTAATTCGTCGAATATAATTATATTAATTTTAATATTTTAATTACATCAGTGAGTATTAAGTCTTATTCAAATACTTAGTTAAACAGACTTTGAAATCATTGAAGTAAGTTCAGGAGTCGAAACATAATAGGACAAATTTTATTATTCTTACCACTATCTTTTATCAATGAGCGACATGATATATGTATAATACTATTGTATATTTTACAAAAATGTCTGTTATAGATTTTTGATAGACGATACAGGTTAGAGCAATAAAATTTATTTTACATGCTCCACCATTTGTAAGCTCATAAAATTAATCAAAATAAATTTCGCTTTAAAAAAAAAGAAAAAAAAAGGTTTTAATTGAGTGGATTTGTTTTAAATTTTGAATTTCAACGCTTAATTTCAACGGTTCCCAAAACAACACAAATTTTTCTGACTTATTTTCAAACATAAAGGCATAAAATTGGCAGGTATGATGATTTGATATCAAATGTTGTTTTCCATTTTATTATTATTTTTATTATTTTTTTAAATAATTATTTATCGAATTACAAGCGATTAAGAAGACGTGATAACATAAATTTATCTTTCCCAGCGCTGTTCACCCAGAAATTCAGATCAAAAGCCAACTTTCACACTATTTTCTGATTGATCTTCGTTCTTTATTAAAAAATGGAACACATCATTCGATTTCACAATGTTTGAGTAAGAACTCCTGCCAATTTCATGTGTTTCTGAACAAATAGACGTTCAGAAAAGTATCATAAAAAAGTTCCATGGATTTAGAAACAGCGGTTTTCAGAATGTTCTTTTGCTCCTTTTTTGTGAGAGTGCGCAACACTGGTTAAGTCTAGTATGTTCTAGTTGTGCATGATCTTAAATCTAGAGATTTAAAGATACGATTTGAGGAGATTATCGGCAAATTTTAAAATAGTTAATTAAATTCCAGATTTGACTAATAGACCGGGAAACGGCAACACGGACAATCATTTCATTAAGTACACGGATGAAAATCTAGGGTTAGTTAAATATCGATTCGCATATTAAAATGTAATCGGTCTGTCAAGTCATATTTTAGTGGAAAACTCTTAAAAACTGGTCAATTGTTAAACGGTTGACTCATAGGTTAACCATTGTGCTTTTTCCACCCAAAAGTATGAAAACATGAAGGATTTTGAGCAGGAAAACGTAATGGCAAATCTATGAATCAACACCAAAATCGGATTTTTAGGTGTTTCCACCAAGATATGACCTGGCAGACTGATTGCATTTGAATATGCGAATCGAGATTCAACTGATCCTCCGTTTTCATCCATGATTTCGATGAAGCGATTTTCCGTGCTGTTGCCTCCCAGTTTATAACATGCTTTTGACACGGACTCCACCTTTCACAGATTCGTTAATTTTGAAAAATAATTGCAAAGATTACCATTACAGATTTTTCATGGAGGAGTGATTTCTTCACTCATACACCTTGAACTAATCTGCTTCGATTCTAAAGAATAATTTCTTATTTCTAAAAGAAAAACTTTAACTGAGTCTAGTGTGTGTTTGAGGTTTTATTGCTGTGCTTGATGTTAATCCTGATGAGACTATGCGACTGCGACTGCAATGAAATAGCAAAGCGTATACTTTGCATTATTTAGATTTTAAAGCTGTTCTCAAGAGCGCTGTTCAACATGCGGAAAACTTTCTAACACATTGAGATACACATATTTTTAAATGTAAAGCTATAAAACTGGCAGACCTGGATTACAGAATAGATATGGAATAAAAATTACTTTTTTAATTCTTTTTTTTTTTTTTTTTTTTTTGGGGGGGGGGGGGATAAATAAACTATTTATCGAGTTATAAACGTTTTTGATTACGTGACAAGGCATTTTTTTTACATTCGCTGATTGGGTTTTCTGCTTCCGTCTGGAAATTCAGTTAAAACCCACTTCACAGTATTTTATGACAATTATATTTTTTTGTTGTTGTTGCTGATTTTATTTGTTTGTTTGTTTTTCAAAAAAAGGAAAAGGGTCTTTCGATTACATAGTTTCTGAATAACAAGATATGCTACTTTCATGCATTTCTCAAAAAAAAAAAAAAAAAAAAAAATTAAAACTTATGTCACAAAGTTGTTCTTTTGGTTTTGAGAACAGACTTAATTGAATGTTATAATGTATACATTTTAAATTTAATTGTATTCAAGCCTGTCTAATATTTCATATTTAGTTTAAATCTAATATTGTTTATAATTTTCAAAAAAAAAAAAAAAAAAAAAAAAAAACTGTTGCTAAGCACAATTCCAAAACATCTGAACTCAAACGCTCAACTTCTTAGCTGTCAAACGTAATGAATGAAGAGTCAACTTGGCAGTTACATTTTCCCCCTTCAAAGGTACACCAAATCAGCTCAGGGCAGAAAAGAAAGGAAAAAAAGAAGCCAACTGCCGAGCCAATTTTACCACTTTTGTCCAAAGTGATAAACACAAGGTGGGGGAATGCTAGGAATGCTCATTCCCACCATCTTTCCTCCTCACTCCCCTTATGACTTCTGATAGGGCCGCTTTTGCCAGACAGCGTGGTTCCAAATTTTTTTGTTTTTCTGGAGCAGTTTTTTGCCCTTCCCATCTGTATCTTGAATTGAGGGTAAAACACCGGGATATTTAGATATTTGTTGATTTTGACACCTGTGTTAGTTTACTTTTAGTGTTTTGCCTTTGGACAGCCAGACAGAAATTTATGGATCCCACAAATGCTGACTTAGCGTAACTAAAATTTATTCGAATGGCGAAATGACTTTCCTCCTTTCCTGGAAAGATGAAGCAGAAGAAGAAAAATAAAAAAAATACGTAGGAAAGAGTCATAATGAAATATGAATCAAATTAATGAGTATCAAACCGAAATGAATTTTTTGAATAAACAACTAAATGTAAGCAGGTAAATAACACTATTTTACAAATTTATGTACTTTTTTATGTACTTTTGATGAAACACCTATTTTTTTATTATAATATATCTCTTCCTAATGAAAGACGGCACTTGAAAACATCTATCACGTCCCATTCTTTCTTCTATACAAAGTGTCCACTCTCAACAGTGTCCAGTGGCTAATTCCTGAAACGTTGGTCATAAACATATAGTTCCTGAAACGTTGGTCATAAACATATAACAAAAATGTTTTAAATAAAGTAAAGAAAAAATTTACAAGCAATTTAGATCAATAAAAACATTTATTAGAAAAAAACGAAATTTAAATTTTCATACGGTCTCCCAGTTTTATAAATACTTAGCAAAATTTTCCTGTTATATTGACAAATAAAACAAAGAAGTCCCATTATTCTATCATTAAAATTGATCGAATAATAGATGTTTAAAATTGGCAATATTTTTGCTGCAAATTAGGAATCCTTCACAAATTTAATAGAAAAATAATTTGTACAATATATCAAAATAAATAAATAAATAAATAAATGCTTGAGAGTAAAAGTAATATAAATTTGAAATTTTTAAATATTTTGTCATTTAATGCAAAATTTACAATTTGTGATAAACATACAATGAGAAAAAGAAAAACAGAATTTTTGTTAAATTAAATGATGAAAATTAACAGCCTCAATTCTTTACAAAATGATACATATTTTTAAATGTTGTTACATTACACTAACCTGCAAAATTCAGGCTATATCATGTTTTTTAGTTTTTGATTAATTGATTCTTATGTATTCTGTAAATTGACTTTCATTTTTTGGCAAAACGTAACAGTTTTTTGCAAATTGTTAATTTAAAGTTAAAAAACAAAATACTTCGAAAATTTGCTATGGAATATGGAATAAAGAGGCACATTGCAACATGGGGCAGATTGGGTCAAAGCCTTTGTTTCACAATATCCATGGAAGACAAGCGTTCATGTTTTCTTAGGAAAATACAAAGTGCAGTGGGTGATGTGAAATGAAAATGTCTTTGAAGATACATTTTCTGCATTTACACATGGATTTTCCTCTGAAAACTTGGGCGCCGTGGGTGGCGAGCAGGTCGAGCGATTTCACCAAGACCTTAAACTTTTTGAAAACAGACACAAAAGCTTTTGGGAGAAAAGTATGTTAAGAGACTACTGCTGATCTATTTTAATGAACAAGAGAAATATAAAAGAATCAGTCATTTCTATTTTTTTTTTCAAGGTATTTATATAATATAATATATATATTTTTTTTTCAAGGTATAATATTTTTTTCATAAATATTTTAAAAACTAGACTTGACAGATTTTTTGCGACAATTTTCTTGTACTTAGTACACTAAAATCTGTGTATTACACAATTCGGCGGAAGTATATAAACCGTGCAAACCAGTGTAATTTGCGTAAGTTCGTGTATGTCCTTATGCTTTAACCTGCACGATTTTTATTTTGTTTCGAAAAATATACATATGATTTTTGGAAAGATTTATTACATCAGGAAAAATAATGAAAAAAAAACAGAGATACATTTTTCGTATAATACGTCAACCTTTTCTTATGTTGCACATCTGCAATGTAAGTAAAAACTATTGTCATATTTAAAATATTGCAAATTAGTAAATATTTCGATAAGTATGAATCTAAATACATTATTTAATGTACATTTTTATTTGTAAACTTTAACTCTTAAATACACGTATTATTCGTTTAGAATTGAGTTTTTTATTATTATAATATGAATTAAATACAAAAAATTTTATGACTTTTTTTTTTAAATTTAATAAGTAGCATATTTTCTTTGTAATATTTACAAAATTAATATTTCTGTGTAAATATAGTGGTTCCTAAGAATGATATAAAAAGTGATGCAGATATGCATCACCATGCATTTAAGGAATAATCGAATAATAAAAAAAATATAAGTAAAATTGCTTAGATTTTATCGTCCCTCTTTTAGTGGTACTCTGTTAATCCTTTGTAATTATTCCATAGTCAACGGTAATTGAGTAATCCATTATATTGTGTACCGATTATTTGGCACAGATTGCAAATTATTGAAGAAAAATAATATATTTTAATTCTGGATTATATTTAGAGAGAAAGCAACCAATTTCACTCAACGGACACACCACAGAAAAAGAGTTTAGATTTCTGTCATTAATTTTCTGTGGTGATTATTTTGGTAAACCGAAAAAAAGTGACAGAAAAAAGTAACTAGAGAAAAGGTGACAGAAAAAACAACAGCGGAAAAAAGTGACACGGGAAAAAATGATCGAAAAAGTGTCAAGGAATTGATAAATATTGAACTTGTCGATAAATAAGTGCTAAAAACTTAATTAATAACAAAAAGGGTGTATACATTATGTTCTGATTAGTAGCATTAGTATTTTCTGATATAATTAGAACAAATAAAGAAAAACTGTTAATAAGTAAATAACAAGATCTTTGTTAAGTTCCATCTAAAATTAGAAAATTAGCGCAGTTTGTTATATTTTTATTTTCTTCTATTCTTTTTAAAAAGAAAATATTCGTGAAAATTCGTAAATTTCGACTTCCGGTGTTTGAAAGATTTACACGTTTAGAAGGTCCTGAACACGATTTGGTGGCTTTTAGAAAGTGTCTCTCTGTCACTATGTTTGTGAGTCTGTATGTGTATGTGACAAAAATTTTACGCGCGCTCAGTCTCAGGAAATAACGCGCGAAATTTCACAAAACTTTAGGTTCAATTAGAGCTTGATATAAACTGGAGCTGATTAGTTTTTGGCGTCTATAGCGTTTTGGTGGCGCTGCTATGCTGCATTATTTAAATTTCCACAATAGCTCTATCTTAAGAACTTAGGCATGGAATTTCAAAAGCTTCAGATTCAGTTAGTTCTTGATATAATGTTTTTGATGATACTCAACAGACCCGCTACGAACCGCAGGTTGGTAACCGCTGGTATACTCGATATAAATCAGATATTTGTTCCCACTGTAGTATTTATCGAAAAGTTCAGTATTTATCAATTCTCTGTCACTTTTTTTTGTGTCACGTTTTTTCCGATTTTGTTTTTCTTTTACTTTTTCCGGTCACTTTTTTTTTTTAGCTTCGATTATTTTATTCAGTATATTTAAACATTTCTATGTTGCTGTGGGGGTTTTAATATCGGAACCAATATATATTTTAAAAAATGGTGAATGGAACGGATGTCTTTCTTCAATATTGAAATTCAATGATATTCTTCAAATCAAATAAGATTCATAGTTTAAAGAATATGTTGCATAAAAAATAAAATTACTTAAAAGAATTATTAAGTTAATAGTATAGCTAATAATTTATAGAATATTAATTCTATAAATTATTAGAATAATTACTTAAAATACTTTAAAAAATTGTAAGAACATTTTATAGAGCGCATGTTTTTTTGCTAAACATTTGTTTAAAAATCAGCATCATATTTTGTCTAATTAATACAAGTATGGAGGGTATTAAATAACTGCCATTTAAGTAGATATGTATAAAAACAAAAATGAATCCTCGTACATAAATAAATAAATAAACTTAAAAAATACTTGTATTCCTGCTTTCAATTTACAAATGACATTAATTCCTTTCCGAAGTCACTGCCTAACATGTTATTATCTCATTTCCTCACCCTCATTGTATCACTCTCCCTTCTTTTTGCACCTGAATTTGCGAATGATAGATTCTGCTTTGAACCCGGTGACTTTCTGTTATTCATTTTCTAAATAATTACCCGAGTCATATAGTCCCCACAACCCCGTAATTCCCTTGTCAAAGATGATTTCTTTTATGACTCTTAACTTCTTTTCTAACACCTGAACTGATCATCCCACTCTAGGTCATAAAAAGAAAATCCCTTTTTGAATTATGTACCTGATCTAGTTCTTCGACCCCCAAATGCAGGGGGGAGGATTTCCCATTTCACAGCAGACTGCGTGGCTCCCCCTATCACCTCCTGCCGATTATTTGAAACCCCGCAGCTTATTTTCCCCGGTGTACTACGTGTTGTTCCCCCCCCCCCCTTTAGCTACCATTGTTAAGTTCTAAAATTTTTATCTGTTAATCTTTGTTACAAGTATACTCTCATCCAAAGATTTTGGCGGCATTGCCTTTCATCTCCAGTTATGAGTAGAATCAATCAAAGATTGTGCCCTCCCCTCCTTGATCGGACAGCCCCCGATTTATGTTTTATTTTATTGTTCCGCACTGTTTGTCGAATATTTACTTGCCTCTGGGTACTTAAAAAATTTTAAGACTTGTTTTTATCGGTGGACTTTTATAACATTGAGATATCTATAAAAATAGAAAAGCTGTGATATTTATTCATTAAGAGTTTTACGACTTTGTTTTGTTGTATTGCTTGTACTTCTTTTAATGACGAAACATAAAAATATTGTTCTGTGTTTGCTACGTGGAAACATTGTTAAGAGTGTTACCCGTTTTATTATTTTCGGAGGTACAATAAGCACCAATTGTCACGATACAAAAATGTGTCATAGACTGTTAGAAGAAAAAAAAATAAGCGGATTGATTGACATAAAAAATAATCTCTTTTGTTCCGGCAATTTTTCTCGCTAACACCAAGCATCTGGTCAATTTTAATTTGCTGTTTTACATACAATGAAATTTTAACAGTGTCGTAAATGTATTTTTACGCATGCAGCAGTTTTCTCTTGCTTTTTTTCTATTTCATTCACTCTTGTTAAAATAAATCTTATTTGAGTAAGAAAGGGAAATAAAGTAGTGCAGCAAATAATTATCTTTGTATTTGACGAAAAATAAAAGAGATTAAATATTTCAGATTTATCATATATATTATACAATTTTTTTATTATTACATTTAATTCGTCCGCTATGCGAATTTTATGTCATACTGTTAAAAAACTTGTCCTAGTTTGAACCAAATTTTGGTGCTCAAAAATTGCCACTGAAAGATGGTGAATTCTTAAACAAATATTTGGAGCTTGTCGGACGTTCCTCTCAGTCCACACAACTTTGAAGAAAGTCCGTGGTAGTTATAGCTGCCACCACCGATATTATACTAGGTAATATCGGTCACCCACTATGAGGATTGTGTAAATGAACACTGACGCTGTCAATTAACTGAATTAACAGTTTATTTAGAATATATGTACACACTAAGTACGCTATTTACAATTATATACAATTACAACTCGGATATAGGTGATCCGGTTCAACATTAAATTAAATACAGTAAAGGTTGGCTGTGTACTATTCCAATTACACCTTCCACCTCACACTCAATACACGTTAGATTCACTTTACCGGAGATCAATCTCGAATCTCCCAACACAGGTATACTCGGCCTGCACTTCTCGGCCCAGAGCACTAAACACCAGGACGTCTGTGTCCTTTGCTCTCCAGGTACGCACTGCTTATGCTCTCCAACACAGAGCACTCTCTATCAGGGCCTCTGTCCGACACACCTTCTAGGTACGAAACCCAGAAACGAACTGAACTAATCTGAGACAAGACTTACTCTTCTCAAACCACTGTGCGTCCCCAATGTCAACCCCCTTTGGAGCTTATTCATTGGGCACATCCCACATTACTTTATTGATCCGTGACATGTTCCTTGTTTGTCATCATCCACATAGCTCACTGACGGATGAACACGCCTCTCAGTAATCTTCTTTCTCTAACACACCACCTGCGTAGGATTACCTGTCACTTCTCCCTTCAACAAAGAAAGAATGTCACCTTGAAAATTCTAGTACACAGCCATACAATACACAAAGGATTAAGATAGAGAAATATCGGAAATTCCAATCTTTAGCAGAGGTGGTATCAGAACCTGACAGAGCTCTTGTTGAAGTGTAGCTCCAATAGTTGGAACGAGATTGAAATAGGAAGCTCCAAATGTTGGTACGAGATCTCGCCATCTTATGGTGGCAATTACTGAACACCAAAATTTGGTTCAAACTAAAGCAAAATTTTTAACAGTGCAGAATGATAAAATAAATAACTCGAAAAGATTTAATTTCCAAAAGTTTCTGCAACTAATATTTTAAGCATTGACTGTTAAAAATGAAGTTAATTACTTTTTTTTTTTACATAAATTGGCTCACTAAACTGAAAATACAAGCATTCTATATCATCATTTCAATTTTTAATTGCTTAAAAGGCGTTGTCCCATCCCCTCTTAGTCCATACGACTTCGAAGAAGGTTCCTTTATTCTGATATGAGACCACTACCGCTATAATTACGTGATATGGGACACGCTATGAGATACTTATCGAAAGAATACTAACCCATTCAAATAAATTTACTAATTAACAATTACAATAATAGTTTACAATAACTGTTTTTTTACTGTTATTCGGTATTTTATGCCTTATAATCTTAAAATAGCAACAGATATACGGAGAGATTCCACTTTTCTATAACAAAACGGAAAATTTCTGATCAAAATTCACAGAAAACAACCTGTCAATAAATGAAAATTTTTAGCAGTGCACTACATATATTTACTTCAGCAAAATTTTAAATTTATCTTATTAATATATTTTTTATGATCAGTTGCTTTTTTATAAACAAAAGTACGCAACAAATGAAAAATATCTTCTAATTATACTTATTTGTAAATTAACATATAAAAATATGATTTTAGTAAAAGTCTTGTATTATCTTTCGATTATCCACTACACCATCAGTCCCATGAGTGACGGATAATCGGAAATTTACCGTAATGTCAAACTGGGCATTTTGAACCAAAATCCGGGACGCGACACCGCGATAAAAGAGAAATAGTTCTCGTCACATGAATATAAATTATTTTTATAAGTAATTTATTTATGAAATAAATAGAATATTGATCAGTTAAACAGATGGCATTCAGCTCACAGGCTACGCATACTAATTGTACATTACAACCTTGTATTTTCAAGGGTTAATTCCGTTCAAAAAACAAATTAATGGGGGGGGGGGGAGAATAGCTCCCTCCATTTCCATGTTTTATAATTAATCGTTAAACCCTTTAAACTAATCAAGGATATGCTTTATCATATAAAAAATCTATATCCAAAATTTAGAGCATATCGGAAAATTCTTAATAATAAAAACACATTTATATAATTTAAGAGGCGTTATCCCCTCTTTTAAACTTAACCAATAAACTTCCAAAACTATTCTGAGATTCGCCTTATCGGAAAGAACCTACATCTATAATTAAAAACAAATCGGATAATTCTGCAGAAAAACCCATTTATGAAATTTAAGGGGGGAGGGGTAATCGCAAGTACCCCTTTATACTTAATAAAAGATCCCCGCAGCTAATTAGGGAATTATCTTATCACTATGAAGTTGTATCCAAAAATTGAAGCAAACCGGTTAATTCTGAATGAAAAAACATTTGCCTAAATTAAGAGGGGTAAAGCAACTATCCTCCATTTATACTTGTTTATCCAATGAATTCTCAAAACCAATCAGGGAAGCGCCTTATCAGAATGAACCTATATCCAGAATTTGAAGCAAATCGGTAAATTCTGCGTGAAAACCCCATTAACCTAATTAAGGGGAGGGGGTACCTCCCATTTTCGCCATCTTAGACTTATCCAATGAACTCGCAAAATAAATCATGGAGGTGCCTGCATCAGAATGATCCTATGTGTAAAATTCCAATGAAATCTGGTAAATCTGCATGAAAAACCCATTTATCGAAACAAAGGGTGGGGGATTAGCCCCCGTCCCTATTCTTTATACTTATCCAATAAATTCCCAAAATTAATCATGGCGGTGCCCTCATCAGAATGATCCTATGTGTAAAATTTGAATGAAATCTGATAAATTCTGTATGAAAGACCCATTTATATAAATCAAGGGGGTGGGCTTCACCTCCCCCCCATTCCCCATTTTTTACTTATCCAATGAACACCCAATACAAGTCACAGAGGCGCGCCTCATCGGAATGATGCTACATCTAAATTTTGAACGAAAATTGATAAATCTACATGAAAAAACCATTTATATCAATAAAGGGGAGGAGCATTAGTCCCCCGTTCTCCCTCTTTATACTTATCCAATGAACACCTAATACTAATCACGGAGGCGCCTCATCAGAATGATCTTATATCTAAATTTTGAACGAAAACTGATAATTCTGCATGAAAAATCCATTTATATAAATTAAGGAAAGGGACATTAGCCCCCGTTCCCCCTCTTATATATGGGTCATTTTCAAAAAACTTGTACATTCTATGTCCCCCAACTTTAAGAATTTTTAATAACTAAAATAAAGTTTTAAAAATAAAATTTAAGCATTTACATTACTTGTCTGACTGTTTAGAGTAAATGTGGGCTAAACATTATCAGAAATTAAAAATAATATTAGTGTAGTTATGGTTTCAATGTGTCAGCTATAGCTAAAATGCTATGTCCCCTCTTCCCTTTTTACTTTTTCAACTGCTATAAAATTATAAATCAATTGTCAAAAGTGCTATTATTTTCAGTTGTGACAATTGTTGTATGTCTTATCTGTAGCATATAGACCATATAATATTTTTTTAAAACTTGTTTTTTTATAAAAATGGAACAATTTATTGTTGTCCCCAGATTTTTTCCCCTCTGTTACTTCCACTCTGTTACCATATTTATGGTAATAAATTATTACTTACTAAGTGTTCAATACAAGGTTTTGCAGTTCTTCGAACAGTCTATTTTTAGATGAGGCCACCATTTTTTAAATTATTAAGTTATTTTCACCGTGGTGTTGAACTAAATAATTTACAAGATAAGGATGTTTTATTCACTTTCCCCTCTGTTACCAGCTTATTTATGTGAAATTTATTTTTTTATACTTTTATAAAATTTTAACCATAAGATCAAATGGTGCTTCTTAAATAAATAGGCTTAGTTTTTCTTGTTGTTAATTCACTTTGTGCTGATAAAATTATTTGCAGTTTTTCCCCCTCTGTTACCATTCCCCTATGTTACCGTGGCCGAGAGGTTCGGACCTCTCAACTGGTAGACGGCAGGTGCTGGGTTCGAACCCAATCGCGGCTGTCGGCCTAACCGTTCGGAGTTTTCCGTGGTTTTCTTCGAACCTTGCGTAAATACGGGTTAGGTTCCCTTAGAAAGACCCCCACGGAGGGCACTCCCCCTGGTCCTATATCCCATTAGCGCAGATAATCGGACGACAAAAATCAACCATCAACCAACCCCTATGTTACCATTCCCCTCTGTTACCATGCTTATGGTAACAGAGTGGAACAAAGTGGAACAGAGTAAGAAACTACTAAAAAAAAGAGTTTATTTAAACATTGTTCTTGAAGGCTGCACATTCTCATTTCATGTTCTTAGAACAGAATTAAAAATATGCATTTTTCTTTTTAATAGTTTTTGTGGTGAGCTAGTTGCCATAAACATTAGGCTTTAATTTTCTCAAACAAAATGTTTCTTTAATTGTAGTCATTTATACTTATGAATCAATACTACTTATTTATGAAAAAATAATGCAGAGTGAAATACTACTATTTTCGAATATTAAATTTTGTAAAAGCCTTTCATTCTTGCCTGGTCTGTTTCAAATTTTAGGATATTTTATAACACATGATAAAAATGTATTAAATAAGAAAAGATCATTATTTAAGTAGGAAAGAATTTATAAAAAAGATACACTGCGTCAAATACTACTATTTTCAAATAGCAATTTCTGTAAAAATCGTCATTTCTTGGGTTAAAGCGTTGTCCAATTGGCACGTGAATTTGTTAAAATTTGAAAATCTAAGGCGAGCTGTTAGAAATTGAAACACAGATTATAACATATGATAAAAATTTATAAAAACAATACCACATGAAATACCAGTATTTTCGAATAGTAGTTTTTTGCAAATATCTTAAATTCTGCCTTTAACTGTTTGAAACATTGAAACTTCATGATAGCTTATAACACATAACAAAAAGTTATATAAAAAAATTGCCTGGTCTCATCCCACTATTTTTTAATAGTATTTTTTGCAAAAATCTTAAATTCTTGCTTTAAAGCACCACTACCTCGACTAATATATGATAAGATTTTTTTTTTTTTTTTTTTTTTTTTTTTTTTTTTTTTTTAAACTAAGCAGTGCGTTTATCATAGCACATGATATAAATTTACAAAAGAGAATGCCCTGCCAAATACCACTATTTTCCAATAGTAATTTTTGTAAAAATCTTTAAATTCTTGCTGGATATGTTTGAAACATTAAAATCGTATACAATACATGACATAAACTTATTAAAAAATATGTCACATCAAATATCGCTGCACTATCAATCAGCGTTCCCTTCGGTTACTTTTTTCCACTCTGTTACCGTCAATTTAAGCTGGTTTATTTCACTAAAAATTTTATCAATCATCATTTTGAATAATTAATTGTGTACTTTAACTAATATTTTATTTATGTAATATTTTTTTATAATTTAACTGAAAAAATGTGAATGCACATTTAATTAAAACTTATTATTTTTCCAAAAAAGTAACAGAGAGGAAATCTTTTGTATTTTACAAAAATAAAAATAATCATAACAAAACAACAGTTAGAATTTTCTGAAAGTAGCAATCATGTAATTAAAGGAAATGTGATATTTACTGTTTTAGGTGTTTTATTTTTTTTAATAAAAAATTTTGACTGTTGGTAACAGAGGGGGAACATTTTACTGTTGCAAGTTCATACTTTATTTTTTATTTGACATTCCAAATCAAAAAGTGAACTGCTGTTTTCAGTTTTATATACAATAAATGTTTTAGTATCGTCAAATATTTTTATAAGTTGCATTTAATTTTTTTTTTTTTTTTTTTTTTTTTTTGTGAAAAATTTTTCAAATGTACAAGTTTTTTGAAAATTACCCATATATCGAATGAACTCCAAAAACTAATCAGGGAAGCACCTTATCAGAATAAACGTACATCCATAATTTCTACTATCGGATATTTTTATGATGTGTTATCGCATTACGCTTGTACGTACGCACGCACGTACATACATACAGAATGGATGGGCACATAAGCTCTCGGGCTTTGATAGCCTGTGAGATAAAAATGGAAAACTCCATTAGACCTCAAGTCGCATCAATAGTTAGGCATGCCAATTTTATGCCTTTATACTGCAAATGCATGACACATTTTTGCAACACTTACTGAACATAAAAATCAATAATCTAATCAAAATTGTTCTCGATTGTGTTGTGAATGTGTTATACGAAATAAAATGATGGTGCAAAGAGTGGTAAAAATTATAAGAGGAGAAAATGAGTTTTCAAAACATATTTCAAAACATTCATTTTTAAATTTGTGTAATTTTAAAGGCACCATGTAGAAAATATTTTGAAAGTGCTTTTCATGTGTTGTTTTATAGTGATCTAAATTGCGTAGCGTTTACAATGTGTTGTTGTTTTGAGGACAAAGTTTTGCGCAGTACAACACTATTTTAAGAAACTATTTTCATCAACTCTATTTACAACACTATTTCAGCACAATTAACAACACTATTTTTAGAACACATTTCTTAATAGCAACACTTTTGCAACAAATTAAGAACAAAATCGCAACACAAAAAGCGGTTCACAACACAACAATGTGTTCTGAAGTTCTGAATTTTGGAACAAAACGTGTTCCAACATGCGTTTTTTTTTTTTTTTTTTCCCTGTGTGTGTGTGTGTGAGAATTTGCAGCGTATGTTTAAAAATGAATCAGAAAGTTATACGTTGTTGAGAACAGTTATATTTTTGAGAAGAGTAAAAGCATGCGGAAATAAATTGTTTAAGAACCAAAAATTAATTGTCAGACTCTCTCTCTCTCACTCACACACACACACACACAATAGACCTCACTTTTGATGGTGACTGAAATCACGATAAGTGATCGATCATAATTTTTAAGTGTTTGGCTCATACAGACAGATTGACAGACTTGGTAAGAAGAAGAAAAAACGAATCAAAAGGGAACTGATGACTTGGAGAAAACATTTGGATGGAATGAAATTAGCATCCGCCACTGCAGGTAGAGATACATGCATGTATATCAAAAAATGAAATATTGGGAAGTTTAGAAGACTTTTGCGGTTGAGTAATGGATAAAATATGTCCAAGTTTTGAAACCGTTGTGATAGATGACTCGTCGAATCTCAAACTCATGACATTTTGCATATCTGTGTGTTAGATGCTTTAAAGGATTCGTTGTCAAATATTCTCACAAATTTAACAATTATGTCAAAAAAAAAGCGAGCATTTGTATTCAAATTCTTGATATTCAAAATCCAATGTGTTTGAGGAAAGTTGAATGGACTTGGACATTGTTATGTAAAGGTAAATAGAAAGCAAATTATATACTCATGTCAAAAAATAAAGGTCAGTGACCGGATGGCAAATTCACAATCCCTCAACATCCCAGTGTGCTTGACACTAACCTCTGTTAGCCAAGTGCTTTGGCGACAAAATGAACTTCAGTGCGTACGGCCTGCATTGCAAGTCGAAAGCTAATTCGACTTCGATATTTTGTCCATTTGACCGTGGATTTCTACTTTATGGAATACTTGTAAGTAAATGAGTGCGAAATAATAAATACTTATTTCATCTTTGCATAATTATGTATATGTAATGAAAAACTGAAGTAATTAACCCTATAGATATGTGCTGTGTAAGAATGATCTTTCTTCTCACAAGCTAAAGTATTTATTTATAGAGTTTTATATGTTCAATGTTCTGCCATCTATAGTGTCAGAATACAGAATACATTACAGCAATCAACTCCTGACGAATGAAGTACTGAATACGCATGTTTATATATACTGTATGAGTGAAATATTTAATCGTATAGATCTACTCTATAACTTTGGTCTTTCTTTAAATGCACACCATATATAAATGAAAATTCACTATAATTACCTTAGTTGCTAGTATGCTAAGATAAGTTCTTTGTTGCTAATTGATAACAGGTTTAAAAAAATATATATTTATTTATTTCCTCCTTTTCTCAAAGTTTTTGATTCATAAAAAAAGTAGTATATAAAAATTTAGCTTTATTTATTTATTTATTTATTTATTTATTTATTTATTTTCATAACGCCTCTTTGTACGCTATAATGTTGTTATTGTCGCCAATCTTGGTTAAAACAAGCCCGGACGCCGAAAATAGACATTTTTTTTTTTTTTCATAGTAGTAGGAAACTTTGAATTTCATACAGTACCATCTAGGAAATTGCATATATTTTGAAGGTTTCAAGACCAGTAATCCATTAAAAAAAGGCTAAATTAACCTTCTTTTATGAATTACTATCAAGTTAATTTTTAAAAAATAAAAATTATACTTAATTATGAGTAGTTTAAAAAAGTTAAAGTTTAATCATGCTCATTATTGAATTTCTGGTTTTCTTGCAGTTCTCTATTATTCCTTTAGAATGTACTTCATACTAATCACTGTTTAATAAGTTATAAAAAGAAATCTGTTATTTTTGAAAAAATAATTCAAAAATAAACATGTAAGAAAATTTATGCTTCGATGATTAGATTATAAAACATTTTCAACGAATCCAGGATACTGTATTAAAATTTCGCAGTTTATTAAGGTATAAGATGATATCAAATAAACAATTTGAAAACCCAATTTCTGCAATTACTATCAAAAATCTAAAAAAATCTATCTTTTTTTTTTTTTTTTTTTTTTTTTTGGATTTTTTTATTTATTATTTATTTATTTTTGCGTGTGCGTTCAGTCCTGTATATGGTCCATAAATTTGTAGAACAAGTTTGAAATTTTCTGTTTTAATATTAAGTATTTTTTAGCTTTTAATTAGCTTTTTCATTAAGTAATTTGCTCGAATCTTTTTTTAATAAACACGTTTATAATTTTCTTAATTTACAATTATTTTTTTTATTTTTTTATTTTTTCATTTTTATTATTTATTTATTTATTTATTTTTATTTATTTTAATTTTATTTTATTATTATTATTATTATTATTATTTTTTTTTTTTTTTGCAACAATTATGAAAATTTTTGTTTTCTAATTAAGTAATTTTTTTAGTTTTCAATTACTTTTTTTCTCATTCAGTATGAGTATATAAGTAAAAGTTTCTCATTAAGTAATTTGTTCATGAATCTTTTTTTTTTTTTTTTTTTTTTTTTTTTTTTTTTTTTAGCAAGTTTGAAATTTTCTATTTTTTAATTAAGTAACTCTTTTAGTTTTCAATTACTTTTTTCTATTAAGTAATTATTTTCTCACTAAGTAATTTCTTTAATTTTCAACTTATTTTTTCATTTAGTAATTATTTAGTTGTTAACTATTTTTTCATTAAGTATTTTCTTTTTCTTTTTTCTTTCTAACAAGTTTAAAATTTTATGTTTTTTAATGGAGCAATTTTTTTCATTAAATAAATAAACAAGTTTTAAATTATTTTTCCCCTTGATTAATTTTTTAGTTAAAAATTATTTTTTTATTAAGTAATTTTATTCATTAAATAACTTTTTATTTTCAATTCATTTTAAAAATTATTTTTTTTTTTTTTTTTTTCTAATCTGAACGAACGTAAGTTTTTCGACAGTAAAATTTTTGTTTAATTCTCGTCAAAAGTAAAAGCTTAAATGCAAACTTAAAACAACTTTCATGTTTTTAAACTTTGCTCTTTTTTTTTTTTTTTTTTTTTTCTTAACTGCAGTCAGGAAATAAAATTTTATTATTTTAAAAAATTTGTAAAGTTAGTTTACTTTTAATGAATAGTTTACAAAAATTCTTTTTAATAATTTTCATTCAAAAATCATTTAATAATTTCATTTAATTGAATATTTTTTCGAACATGTTGATCTTTATTTTTTATTTTTTTACTGTAATTAGGAAATTAATTTTTGTTATTTTAAGAAATTTGTAAAGTTAGTTTATTTTTAATGAATTGGGCACTAAAAATGCTTTTAATTATTTTCATTTTAAAAAACCTTTAATAATTTCATTTAAATTAAATATATTTTTTGAACGTTTATTTATATTTTTTTACTATAATCAGGAAATTAATCTTTATCAGAAAATTTAGAAAATTTTCCAAGTTAGTTTTTAATGACTTGTTTACTAAAATTGCTTTTAATAATTTTCATTTAAAAATCATTTAATAGTTTCATTAAATTGAATATTTTATCGAACGTGTTAATCATATTTATTATTATTATTATTATTATTATTATTATTATTATTATTATTATTATTATTATTATTATTATTATTATTTTGTACTGTAACCAAGAAATTAATTATTATTATTTTAGGAAATTTGTCAAACTAGTTTATTTTTAATGAATTCTTTACTAAAATTTCCTTTGATACTTTTTAATTATAAGTTAATAATAATAATTATAAAGGAATCCTTTTTATTTAAATTAATTAATATTTTTTTTTCAAATTTTCAGAAAATTTATCTGAAAACTTATCATTTTATATTTTGTAATTGAAAAATTATTTAGAAAACATTTAGAAACATTTACTTACCTTTCTTTATCAATCAGTGTAGTTAATTTTTTTAAAGATCAACAGAACTCTGAAAAAAGTTATGTATTTTAGTTACAAATTTTGGAAATGATTTTTTTTCCTAATCTTAAAGAACGCGAATTAATTTTTATCACTAGCAATCTCTTATACCTACTCCAAGACATGTTATTTCAATACATATATAGTGAAAGTTTATTTTTTATTCCATTTATGTTTCAACAATGCCTTTTGTGTGTGTGTGTGCATGTGGTTGTTACATGAATTTGTATTTTATTTTAAGATTTATTGCGCAATAAGTTTACAATTTATTAGTTTTTAATTTAAAGAATGATTTTTTTTTTCTAATCAAAAATGACGCGAAGTTGTTTTTGACAGAAAACAAAAACTTATTAACTTTTAGAGAGAAAAAAAAAAAAAAAAAAAACTTAATAGAAGACTGATTAAGCGATCATTTGAAGATATTCAAGATGAAGATTATCAACATGCCTTGAACATGAGGAAAACCGTTGGGGAATATCAAGACAGACGTTTTACTCTCGATGACTTTTTCCAGAATTTTAGCAAACTTTGTCAGCATTACTATAAAATCGACCCTTGTCTTGTGTGCACAACATGTTCTGTCGCTTGGCCAACACTGTAAGAAAAGCCCGTAAAAAAAGTCTGCTGGCAACAATGTTGCCATCACTTTTTGCCTTAAATTTAACCCTTTATCTACCGAATTATTTATCAAGGAATGGTTTCACTTCTTTAATGAGATATACTGGAATTTTTAAATAATAATAATGTGAAATTTAAAAGCGTTTTCTCATTAAAACTAATTAAATATATCGGTATTTATATATATATATTTTTTTGTAAAATATTTATAAAAATAATCAAATTAATTGAACCAAAAATACTCTTATGGAAATATTACAATTCGTATAAAAGCAATGTATTTAAATGTACTATGATCCCCTCTATAAATGGAAAGGCTTTTACCGTCGAAAATATTTCATAACTTTTTTCCATAGGAAAAAAAAAAAAAAAAAAAAAAGATATACCTATGAAAATGATTAAGAAAATTACCTCTTTTTTAAATATTTAACTTCAACTGTTTTTCTATTCTATCTAAATTAGATCGAGTAAAGATTGTGTGTTAAGAAAAAGAACTTTCATTAATAGACTGATTAAATACGTTTTTTATTAAATTTTCCACAATAGTACTTATAAGTAACGTCGGTAGGTAAAGGGTTAACGGATTTTTTTTTTACAGTGAGCTTCTTTGAAGATGTCTGAAACACCTTTTGAACTATTGACGGAGATCAATATGTTGCTAATAATAGAAAATGGAATTTGAGGAGGTATTAGTATGGTTGGTCATAGATATGGAGGAACGAACAGGAAGAGAAACAGTTATATTTTTGATGTTCATGAAAACTAAGAAATTCTCCTCTCATCTTGTCAGAACAAGATTCGAACACAAACATAGATTCAGAATTCGCATCTTTTGATCAACGGGTTTACCATTGGGCTAAGTAGCCCTTCAATGTTAAACCATTAAAATTTGATTTTTTACAAGCAATGCATATGCAAATAAAAATATTATCTAGAATTTTAAATTTAATTTTTATTACTTCCAACAAATATTAAGCACATTGATATGATTTTTATTATACATTTTCAGCTTCTTACTTTCACATTAAAAAAAAAAAAATCTACATCCAAATATTATATTATTATTATTATTATTATTATTATTATTATTATTATTATTATTTCGGAAAGTGGTTCTTTTCATGTTTTTATTATTAATAATATATTAGTTTTACTTTTAGAGATGAAAACACCTTACTATTTTAACAGATAACTTATGCTTTTAAAAGAATGTACTATTTAAAAAAAAAAAAAAAATCAATTTAGACTTTAAGAAAAAATTATTAACACAAAAGTTCCTTAAAAACCTTTTTATGAAAAATTTTCTATTTATTTACTTTTCCAAAGCATTTAAAATACATCGGTTTTACTTACCCATCATACGTAGTATAGGGTAAATATTGCAATCTTTTTAAAAATCGATTTTTTATTTATTTATTTATTTTATATATATTATATATATATTTTTTGTTATATTTGTAAAAGTATTATATATATATATATTGACAGATTTACACATTTTAGGTACTGGAGATTCTAATAAACATACTTTTAGTAAAAAAAAAAAAAAAAAAAAAAAAAAAAGAAAGAAAGAAAGAAAGAAAATGCCGTCATCTGTCTGTTTGTAAACGCTCTATCTCCTGAACTGAGATAGATATTTAAAATTTGGTGTGTGCTTATTATGTATGAATGAGAAGAATCCTATTGAATATCAGTAACTTCGAAAATCCGGAACTATTTTTTTCGGACTCTCGAAATATTTGTTCTAATGAAAAGTATATAAAAATTTTCGATTTTATATATATATATATATATATATATATATATATATATATATATATATATAATACCATTAAAAGTAGACAAGATTCACCAATGGATTTTATCAATAAAAGAATTAAATTGAATTATAGTAAACAATATTAACCATTTGAAATTAACCATTGAATTTAATAACTTATAGTACATTGAACATGGAAGGAAAAAAGAATAATATGAATACAAATGAAATTTGTAAAACCAAAGCAGAATCTTCAGGTCCCAAATACTTTGGAACTACAAATAGAGTGTGTGGTTTCATCTTCGTATTTGCCATGAAAAAGCAAAACAATACGAATTTGGGACTACCATCACACAAAAACCAAATTATTAAACAAGGAACAAAGATATTTTACAAAAAGGAGTTGAAAGTAAGTAAAAATAATAGTTTTCCATAACAAACAAAAAGGATAAAGCAGAATGGAAATATAATTGAACCGGAAAAATAATTAATAATCGATATTAACATAAAATTAAATTAATAAAATGATTAAAATTAGAATTAAGAGATAACATTTATGTTGACATATAACTTAAAATACATTATTGTTACTTTAATCAGTAACATTTATTGTGACTTTACATGGTAAAAACTCATTATCTTAATATAGGATAATAAAAATTAAAAAATAATATTAATAAAATAATAATAATAATAATAATAATAATAATAGTAATAATATTAATAATAATACCAAAAATTATATCAATAACATTAAAAATAATTTGATAATTAAAATATAGCTATTTAATTATAGATATAACTAGACAAATATCCATATATTGGTGTAAATTAAACAGTTTAAAAATTATGTTAAAATAAATAACCCACTCTCAATTTTTTTTTTTTAAATTAATAATTAACCTTTGCGTTTTTATCCAGACAACACCACCCTCCTCCGTACTCTAACATCTATCCACCCAACCAACATATATATATATTTTTTTATTACTTTTTAACATTTTTAATTTTTTATTATTATTTTTATGTTTTATAATTTTTTTATACATTTTTTACGCAAAGAATTAATTATAAGATCATGTAATATCTAATTATAAATTAAAGAATATATGAATTTTTTAGGATAACCATTATTTATAGCATCATATACAAGCTTTTTAATATTAGTATTAATTAAATGGGAAGAACATAGACATTTTATTCTATATAAATGGTTAAGTATTATATTACGATATACAGAATTATGAAGACAAGATTTAAAATTAGTAAAGGTATTAACTTTAAAATTAAATTCTTTCCTTTTGTCATAAATATCAGTTATAAATTTGTTCTCTTTTAATATAATTTTAATATCTAAGAAATTGATTGTATTATTAAAAAGTAGGTTTTTTGAAAGTTCTAGATTAGAAGGATAATCAACAGGGAATTGAGATAAACATAGGTGTTATCAGTATCAATTAAAATTACATCATCTATATATCGATATAAATGTATTGTATTATTTAAATAATGACGTTCATAGTAATATAAGTATAAGTCAGATAATACACTAGATAACTTTCGCATAAAGAATGAAATCGACCGGATAATTAGTTGTCAAGATATTTATAATCCTACTTTTCAAATTCTTCAATTTTTCATGATCCTGTATTTCATTCAAATTTCCCTTCAAATATATATTTTAATTGGTAACAAGACACTTCATTCGAGTCCGTAAACTGTTAGTTAATAGGTTTATCATTTTTGGAGTTACAAGAATGTTTCTTTTACTACTTGATTATTACTTCGCCCAAAAAACTATTGCTAAACTATAAGATTAAATGCCAATAATGGCTTATCGTAAATGTCACATGCACTTGACATTAAATACGTTACACGTGTTTGCATGTCATCAAGGGATTTTTAATTCGACGTTTTATTTATATTTTTAATCGTTTACTAATTTATTTGTTTTTTCGTTATTTAAAATAAAAATTATGCCAATTTTTATAATTTATGAGTTGTTTGGCGATTTATATAATTTGTCGAAATGGGTCGATGGGATAACCAAGTAGTACCCGTAATTTCGTAATAAAGCATTACTATGTATTAACAATATTTAAATGTACGTTTAAATTTTATTTCGGAATTGCAATTCATTTTATAAATAGCTCACAAGTATTTTATTTTCATATTTTATATTATGCATATCCATAATGGGTAGCATTACGGTGGCCCCCAACGGATAGTTTTTATTTTAATTGTCAAACGAACTTAAGAACTTCTGTGTTTTATAAAACACAAATGAAATATGTATGTTTATGTTAAAAGTCAATACATTAGTATAACAAAGTTTTTACGAAAGGCGGACTTATATTGAATTGATAATTTTTTTTTTTCTTTTTAAGTATATTAGGTAGCTTTCATTTCAAAAAGTAAAAAGCTACCTATTGCAGCCGTCCGGAGGAAAGCACTTCCGGAAAATTTTGGTATATTTTCACCGATCATGACCCCCAGACCCCAAAACCACCCTCCGTTCAAATGTTGACATATATATATATATATATATATATATATATATATATATATATATATATATATATATATATATATATATATATACACTATATTGCCATTGATTATGGGACACTTGCGATTTTAGACATTTTACTAAATATCTAGAAAAATACATGAGGAATCATCTCGAAACTCTTAGTGTATAAATATAATAGTATAAGTCATACATCTCCGTGAAGATTTTTTCCCGAAACTCCAAAGGGGACCGTCAACAAATTAAAAAAGAATGAATATCTTTTGAATAACCCTGTCAAAACTAATGTAGCAAAAGCGCTCAAACTCTAGATTGTGATTGAATGCTTTATTGTAATAAGCCTTGTTCATTTTTATGCAAATAGCATGCACACTCGCAGAGTAATTAAGGTTTTTATAAAAATGATCCCAAATTTTTCCAAGTTTTTTCCTTATAATTTTCAGAGTTCTTAATATAAAATATTATTTTTTTCAGAAAATATGACAAACAACATTGCACACAGTACCCTGTAATCAGAATTAAAAAATAATGAAAATTGTATAAAAAATGAGTTGGTTTACTAAATAATTTTTTATTGCGCATGCGTCAACGATATCAAAATTTCATTTGCATATTATGTTAGCTAAATGTATAGAGCAACTTTTCTGAAAGTCACAAAATCATAACTTGAAAATTCTGACAATAATCGTCAATTGAATAAGTCGAAAATCCATTATTCTCAAAATGAAGCAAAAACAAGAGGGGTTGTATCCATATATTCATTGATTAGTGTCAATATAGAATACACAATATGGGATGTACTACTGCATTTGGATAAAATCCCTCATTTTTTTGCTTCATTTTGGAAACAACGGATTTTGTCCTTTTTCTATAGACGATTACTTTCAGAATTTTCAAGCTATGATTTTGAGACTTTTACAAAAATTGCTCTATACATTTAGCTAACATAATATGCAAATGAAATTTTGATATCTTTGACGCATGCGCAGTAAAAAATTATATAGTAAACCTACTCATTTTTCATATAATTTTTATTATTTATTAATTCTGATTACAGGGTACTGTGTGCAATGTTGTTTGTCATATTTTCTGAAAAAAATATCATTTTATATTAAGAACTCTGAAAATTATAATGGAAAAACTTGGAAAAATTTGGGACCATTTTTATAAAAACCTTAATTACTCTGCGATTGTGCATGCTATTTGCATAAAAATGAACACAGTGTATTACAATAAGGCATTCAATCATAATCTAGAGTTTGAGCGCTTTTGCTACATTAGTTTTGACAGGGTTATTCAAAAGATATTCATTATTTTTTAATTTGTTGACGGTCCCCTATGGCGTTTCGGTAAAAAATCTTCACGGAGATGTATGACGTATACTATTATATTTATACACTAAGAGTTTCGAGATGATTCCTCAGTTATTTTTCTAGATATTTAGTAAAACGTCTAAAATCGCAAGTGTCCCATAATCAATGGCAATATAGTGTATATATAACCATATATATATATATATATCTGATTTTTGTCATGCGATAACTAACGTATTTATGAACCGATTTGAATGAAACTTGGTATGTACATAGTACATACAAATGTCTCGACCGAGTTCGTTGGTCAGCATCATCCGCCATTTTGTTTCAAAATGGCGGCCATTTTAAATTTTTAAAAAAATTTAAAGTTTAAAATTTAATGCGAAAAAATTAAAAGTTGAAAAATATTTTTCTTTTACGTGTTAGAACTTAAAACAAAGATTCCAGAATAGTTTTTATTTTGTCTATATCTTAAAAAATGATTGAGTTATAGCACTTTGAATTTTTCTTATGGCTGACATTTTGAAACGATCTGATTTTTGTCACGTGATAACACGCGTATTTATGAACCGATTTCACTGAAACTTGGTATGTACATAGTACATACAAATTTCTCGACCGAGTTCGTTGGTCAGCATAATCCGCCATTTTGTTTCAAAATGGCGGCCATTTTAAATTTTTTAAAAAATTTAAAATTAAAAATTAAATGCGAAAAAGTTAAAAGTTGAAAAATATTTTTCTTTTACGTGTTAGAACTTAAAACAAAGATTATAGAACACTTTTTATTTTGTCTATATCTTAAAAAATGATTGAGTTATAGCACTTTGAATTTTTCTTATGGCTGACATTTTGAAACGATCTGATTTTTGTCACGTGATAACACGCGTATTTATGAACCGATTTCAATGAAACTTGGTATGTACATAGTACATACAAATGTCTCGACCGAGTTTGTTGGTCAGCCTCATCCGCCATTTTGTTTCAAAATGGCGGCCATTTTAAATTTTTTAAAAAATTTTAAAATTTAAAATTAAATGCGAAAAAATTAAAAGTTGAAAAATATTTTTCTTTTACGTGTTAGAACTTAAAACAAAGCTTCCAGAACACTTTTTATTTTGTCTATATCTTAAAAAATGATTGAGTTATAGCACTTTGAATTTTTCTTATGGCTGACATTTTGAAACGATATGATTTGTCACGTGATAACACGCGTATTTACGAACCGATTTCAATTAAACTTGGTATGTACATAGTACATACAAATGTCTCGACCGAGTTCGTTGGCCAGCATCATCCGCCATTTTGTTTCGAAATGGTGGCCATTTTAAATTTTTTAAAAAATTTTAAATTTTAAATTAAATCTGAAAAAATCAAAATTTGAAAAATATTTTTCCTTTACGTGTTAGAACTTAAAACAACGATTCCAGAACACTTTTTATTTTGTCTATATCTTACAAAATGATTGAGTTATAGCACTTTGAATTTTCCTTATGGCTGACATTTTGAAACGGTCTGATCTGAACGATTCACAATGTTGCTTTAAAATGGCATACACTTTATGATATCGTGGAATTTAGTGACTCTCCAAATCGATTAAAATAAAACCAGATTGAATAAAAGATAACTAATTTCTAAAAATTCCTATTAATATTCAGTCTTGACAAAAACTAGTATTCAATCTTATAAAATCACTAATTTTATAAGATTATTTCCACTAATTTGAGATTAGTATTTTTGAACAATGTAACTTACTTTAAAATAAATTAATAAATATATAAGTATATGAAAGCTACCTCTTCCTCCCGGCATTGCCGGAAGGACTTTAATTCAGTAGTTTTGCTCTTTTTAAAAATATTTAGTTTAATGAAATATTTTCTATCAGGTTAAAATTTAGAATTTTAAAATATTTAAAATACTTATCTTTCTTTTGTTTAAGTTTTGGAAAAACTTTTGTGTTACTTTAAATGAAAAAATTAAATACATTTTAGAAGAATCTTCATATCGTTGGGTCAAAAGTTTTTACATTTAATCATGAATAATTTTAAGATTCATTTTTTTCTCTTAAAGAAGAAATATATATATATATATATTGTTTAAACATTTTAAGCGTATTTAATGTCAAAAAATGTCACCTGAAAATAATTAGATTTTAACTACCATTTTTTTTTTTTTTTTTTTTTTTTTTTTTTTTTTTTTTTTTTTTTTTTTTGACTTTTTGGCATAGATTTGTTTGTATCTATGAATGCATTTCTGCATTAAAATTTTGTTACATATAATCAGAGATGGGCAGTATCGAAAATACATGTATTTGAAATACAATTTCAAAATACATTTGTATTTTGTATTTTGTATTTTAACCTGACTAAACGAAAGTATTTTGGTAATGTATTTTGGAATGATTTTTTCAAGTATTTTGTATTTTGAAAATACATTTCATATTCAAAATACATTTCTGTAGGTTTCCAGCTGTTCCGTTAAAACCACAGATGTAAAATTCTTAAAATAATAATACGAGCCTGTCTGCTTTGTTTTGGTGGTGTATGGTGTATTTTTTGTCGTCCGATTATCTACACTAGGGATATAGGACCAGGGGGAGTGCCCTTCGTCGGGGTCTTTCTAAGGGAACCTAACCCGTATTTACGCAAGGTTCGAGGAAAACCACGAAAACTCCGAACGGTTAGGCCGACAGCCGCGATTGGGTTCGAACCCAGCACCTGCCGTCTACCAGTTGAGAGGTCCGTACCTCTCGGCCACTGGTGGGGCCTGCTTTGTTTTGTTTGTTTGTTGTATAGGGTTCGTTTCTGAAAGTTAATGCAAACATACTTTAGAGCTACTGATTCGATAAGGATTAGAATGAATGCTTCTGCATTACTTAGGCATTTTTGCTGAACTGTTACAATTCTAAGGTTCTAGGTTTTATAATTATAACGTTGATATGAGAACAACAAAAACTACTGTGTGATAAACAGGAAGAATTATTTAGATTTTTGCTGTGTCTAGTCATTTTAAAGAACCATTGAAAAAAAAAGTAATATAGTAGTGGAAGGAAACGTAATTTAATGTTTGTCTTGAGAAAAAATGGCTGCTTGTTTTCCAGCTTCAAATGGTAATGTATCAATGGAATTACTGAATTGCGACAGAAGACGTTGCGCTATACTATATGGGATTTTTTTTTAAATAATTTCAGTTTATAATAATGGCAGTTGTAGTATGACAAAGTAGCATGACAAATGTGTAAAACAAGATCTATCATTATAAGTGGAACTTTTATAGCAACAATCACCTTTAAAACACATTTAATGGTAAGATTTTTAATTTTGTTCCGTTATACATTGATCAAAACATTTTTTAGTCCTTTTGTATCTATTTTATCAAAGTTCGGGTAAATTTTAAGTCACCCGTGATATTCATTTGCGAGCGAATTTATATGTAAGTAGCTCTGTTTATTGATATACAGTTCAGATTTTCATTAATTGTATTTACGATTGAGTATATCAAAATTTGGATTTTTGATTATAGACCTGTCCTTATTAGAGATACATGTTTATCTAGAGTGACTTCGCAATTATATTTTTTTTACTCAGTTTATGTTTCATTTTATACTGTTTAAAATAAAAAAGCACAATGAAAATATAAACTGGTGTCGGACCAATACGAAAACTGCTGTAAGAAACGGTTTGATTATTTTGAGTTTCGATTGTAAACGAAATTTTCGCAGATGAAAGTTTTAATATCAGTGAGAATGTTAATTTGGTTAATTACAAAATTATCCCCCCTTTAGAAGAATATTTATGATTTTCAATAATCTTTTGGCATGTGTATATGTATTTGTTTAGATTAAAATTTACAAAATATTAATGAAACATTATTTTATATTTTGTACAGATTTATAAGCATAAAAATTTATGTATTATTAACTGTGTAGTTATTTATGTATCGTGAGTATGCAGAGATTATTTATGTATCAACCGATATCAATGTTTATTGTACAGAGATAAGAGATTTTCGAAATTTTTAACATTTAACTTGCAGATTAACCAAAAACAAATAGCAATAAATTATTCTTTCAGAAAATTCAGTGTATTAATGTTTAAATAAAAATAGCAAGTTTTAATTTGCAATCATTATTACAAATATAGCATGCTTATGTTTAAATACATCTTTACAATATAAATGATGTAAAATTACATTATGAATATTTAAAGTATTTTTAACAGCGCCATGAGAAAGGAGAGGGGGGGGGAGGGGCGGTAGCCCCGGTCGCGGGTAGTTATATACTTAACTAACTTTCAATGAAAGAGGCTATGCAATTCTTTTGCATATATGTGTTTATGTATACGTCCTAGATTAACTATTGAACTGACGCTTCGATTTTTAATCACTCACTCTTTTTACTTTTCTGTATCTTTACAAGAAAAAAGTACTGGATTCGTGTAAAAATTCGAGTTCCGGTTTTCGACGGATTTATTTATTATTTATTTTTATTTATTTTTTATTTATTTTTGATATCTTGAACACTGACTGTTTTTAGGAAATGTCTACTTGTGAGTTTATCAGTGTATGATGCAAATTTTGTGGGCGCTCTACCTTAAGAATTAAAATGCACAGAATTTAATAAAACTTTCGATTCAATTAGACATTTACATAAGTTATTTTATATATTAGGTAAAGATGGTGTAAATCTTCCAAAAGGTGACCTTGCTATGCTGTGTCTTTCACGATTTCCACAAAAACTCTATCTCAAGAACTAATGTTCGGATTTTCATCAAATTTCAGATTCAGTTTAGGCGTTGACATAAGTTGTTGCCGATTATGTTTTGGTGTGAATTGTGCTACAGTAGTGACGCTGCTATGCTACATTTTTCACGCTTTCTGCACTAACTCTATCTCAAGTAGTAATACATGAATTTTCAACGAATTTCAGATTTAGTTGGACTTGAATATAAGTCGTCGTTAAGGGCGTATTTCGATTCAAACTGCTTATTTTCCGATTTCTTTTTAAATTTATTTTTGCTCTCATATGCATCAAACCGGCAAATTGTCTTATTTAGAAAGTGCACAAGGTGCCGTGATGGTCGATACTCTAATAAGTGCAGAAAATATTGCAAAAAAAGCAACCAAAAACGGCATTTTGAACCGATTTTTCCGGAGCGGGAGGTTTGCGAACGAAAAAAAGTGTCCCTCTGAGAAGGTTCATAAATCAAATTCTAATGAATGGAACGTAAAATGACATCACACAGCACCTTGTACGTCCCTTCAAAAATCCCCTCGGCAAGTTTCATGTTTCTACTTTTAAAAATGTGTCTGAAATTGTATCAGAAAATTTCAAGCTGTTGAAGGTGGAGAATCGTATTTTCGAATACACCCTTAAATAAGTGTTGGTGCAAATCGAACGACAGGTGGCTCTGCTATGTTACATTCTCCAGGATTTGCAGGATTTCAACAAGAACTAATGTACTAAATGTCAACATACTTCATATTCTGTTATGTATCATTATTATTATATTAATTATTACTACCAATCACCAAAATTCGGTTTCGGCCTTAAAAACATGCTCTGTCGATCCTTAATTATAATTTCTCCAAAACAAAATTAAGTAATTCTCAATTTGAGATTTTTTTTTTCTTTTGAAGGCCAATTGTAATTTCCAAACTAAATTTTGATTTATAGACTGTTTTGAGAACACTTTACTCCTATGCTTAAAATGAAGCTGAATTATACCCAAGAAAAAATTTATATTTTTGTATGCATTTTGACATTTTATCTGTAAGCATTCTTCTTTTATTTTATAAAGCGTATTCTGAAATAGATTGATTTGTTTTCTTTACATATTTTTTCTTTTGCTTCTTTACTTTGATAATTTATGATTTGAAACAATTTAATTAGTGTTATAAAAACACCTAACAGTTGCTTTGTGCAAATACTAATAAGAGTTCTACACAGGCCGAAATTATTATGCCCAATCCAATCCAAAGACTTTTGTAAGGCCCATTCCGACACAAAACAAAAATTTTGGCCCGGCCCAGTATAAAGTTTCAATCCGTAGAAAAAAAAATACATTACACAGTCCGATACAAAAAGTAAAATCCCAGAATTAGCCCGGCTCGATATAAAAGCTAAAAGTTCGGCCAGGCATTGTTCGTGCAAAACCTTGATTAACCCGGATCGACTAAATTTACAGAAAACATAAATTTCTGTGTGGATGTGGTAAAAATCATCTTATAATTCTGATCAAAAATGCTTATTTCATTTTTTTTTTCATGTTTATAGACTTTTTAAAAAGAAAGCAATTTGGACTGCGATATTTAATTTTGAAATTAATCTTTATTTTTATGCAAATGTTTTTGTTATAATTAAGGCTGTTTTTAAATGTAAAAGGACAACTTTATGACGTATATTTTAATTTATTTTTGTTTGAAAATGCTAGAAACAAGAAGGTGTTGTTGTTCAGAAATTATCTAATCGCACTCAGTTTCCCATTTTTTGCAAACACAATAGATATTTCAGAAAATAGTTTCAAAGTGGGCGTTTTAAACCTAATTTGCTAGCGAAAAAAGAATAACGACTCAAACTGGAGCGAAAATCGTGCTTGTCACATGAGCGAAATCACATATAGATCAATAGATAATTTATTGATCAAAAATGTAAAATTCAATTCGATTCTAAATCACTTCCATAATCAGGCCTTCCAATTTTATATCTTTCCATTAAAAAAGGAATTTGTAAATGTGCAAAGCCCTTTGCACTTGTTGAGCAGAGCAGATGAGAGCAGCCTTAATATCATTCTTTGCCTTGGAAACTTAAAAGTCTGAAAAATGCAACAAGTGTATTTCTTAGCAGGAACACAGTTTGATCTAAATGTATCATATTCTTTTTTCTTGTTATTAAATTTATTTTGCATGAATCAATACATTTCCCGTTTAAGACAGGATTTATCGACATATTCATTTCCAGTTTTTTTTATTATTATTATTATCCACAAACATATGTTCTATTCATAAAAAATAAAATTTTAATGTTAAAATTTTAACAATTTAAAAATACGTACATATTTTGAAAAAAAAATTGTTGGATCCGACCAGACTTTACTCATTTTTTCCATAGGCCGGCCGAGACAGGATGAGTCAATGATTTCCATACGAGCTGGATTGGGACCTATGCTGATATTTTTGACTAGTGCAACTAGTGCTCTAGTAAGAATGGAGTTCAATCCTGGTCCGGTCATGAAGAAATAAGTCAGGCCCGGCCCGATTCTGCAGAAAAAAGTAAAGCCCGGGACTTGAAAGAGTGATTACGAGGCCCATCCGAGTCTATCCCTCAAAAAAAAAAAAAAAAAAAAAAAAAAAAAAAAAAAATCTGTTATTTGGCCCAAACAGGCCCGGAACGACTGGAGAACAGGTCCGGTCAGGCCCGACCCAAGTGTCATGCATTAAAATTGGCCAGCTAACTGTGCTGGACACGGCTCGTTCAAACCTCTTATCTTATAAACATTTTTTTTTTTAAATTTTCAAATGTATTTTGTGTTTTGAACTTTTTCAATGCGAGAAGTATTTTTTATTTTATGTTCTAAAACTAATGTATTTTGTATCGAAAATGATTTTTCGATGTATTTTGCCCAACTCTGCATATAATTTACTTCCGCTTGCGATAGAAAATAATATAGTTCTATCAGAAACCGTCGAAAGCATCGACAGAATAACACAGTTCTATGTGCAAAGTAATCTCAAACAGCATATCACATAATAAATTCTTATTTTATTTTATTTTATTTTATTTTATTTTATTTTATATTATGAAAACCTGCAATCTTTTAACCCTTATTTGAAAGAATAAATTATTTTAGTAAATAAATCCTCATTCGGCAAAATACAGAAGAAAATTTTATCTTTAAAATTCCTTTTAAATATGTTTTTTTAGTATTTTGATGAGTAAAATGAATTGTGTTGAATTTTATGCGATTATGGATGAGATCCATGCAAAGAGGAAGTACTAATCATAACTGATTCAGATTTACAAAATCCTGTGGGAAGAATGGGTGACAGTTTATATGAAGTACCAGCTTTAGGTATTCTTTGTACTAAACAAATTCAAAAAGAACCAGTAAAAAAATTCCTAAAAATCAAACTGATGGGAAAAATTATGAATTTTTCGTAAGTTAAAAATGTCTTTACGTAGTTACGTATATCATCTTGCCAATACCTCGCCCCGAGCTCCGAACAATATCGAAAGAGTATATATCAATACTAAAGGAAAAGGCGGCTCTGCATCTAGAGCTGCTTTTTGGCGACATCTGCATCCAAAGCATCAATCAGCAAGGCCTGATAAGGGCACTTGGGGAATGTGCCCCGGGTCGCATTTTCATGGGGCCCCAAAAATACATTTTTCTACTATCTTAAAATACAACTTAATGAAAATTTCCATTAAATAATTCAGGGCAAAATTATGTTTTACTATTTATGCAAAATAATCTATCGCCGTATTCTTTCCTAACGACAATAAAATGCAATATAAATTTCCAAATTCAGACTAGAACGGTTATCGCATCAAAAATGTTTCATATCGTCCCTTAAATCTACAATTTTACTAAGTCTAAATAGCATATAGTGCAGAAGATTTTACTTTCCCACAATTTTTAAAGTATTTTTACATTTGCCTATAATGTACACTTAAATAAATAAATAAAATTATGGTTTAAATTTTGAACTGCACATAAAACTGCTAGTCATGTTTATATTGCAATTTTCTTGAGAAAGGGGGGGGGGGGGGACAGTATGTATGACTCGATTTCCAGTTAGAGTTTGTCGGGCCTTGAGCATCAGATTTTCAAATGAGCCCTCACCCTCACTTTATTACAAAACATATTTCATTTGTTGAGTTTTACAAATCCTTGATGTTTGGTAAAACATCATGTATAACACTTAAAACTATACTTTTAAAATTTATTTATAACCTTTAGGAAGAATATAAATGTTAGAAATTTGGTTTACATGTTTCATTTTTTTATTTTTTTTTCCTTATAGGCTTGAGAGCTTTTTTCTTCTTTCTTTCTTCTTACAAATGTGTTTGTCTATCGACGTCGTCTCTACATCATTTCTTTACGTAATTGCGAGCAAAAAAGTTACCATCACTTCTCAAACACTTACATCTTCTTTCGTAACAAAGAATTAAAAAAAAGCAAGGCAGACTATAAAAAGATTCCACCTTTTTTAAACTTCAACTGCGAAAAAAACTTTAATTTGAGCAATTTTACATCGAAATGAGAACACATACATCGTATTCCCCCCTCTCAACACCCTTCCATCTACATCGTCTTTGTTTTATGGCCACAGAAAACAATATATTTTTTGTTAGTACCCCTCACCATTCCATTGCTTCACAATTTTTTTTACCCGCTCCGGACCTTACCCCCTTGACAAATTGTAGCAATAGTGTTTGCACATAGCAAGGTGTGAACTGCTCTTTTTTTGTTCTTTGTTTTTTCTTTCTATCCCTTGTTTTCGAGCTTTACCTTTTAGGGCAAGATTTATGCTACGAATTAGGGGAGCAGGAACGACACTTTTTAAGCGGATAAAAGCGCACCAGTTAAATTGCAAATAGAAATTCTATGGCAGGGGTTGTTTTTCTCCCTCATGTTGCCACGTTTGCAAACGTAATTTAAAAATTCCGGACATGCTTCTCCTGACAAATCGCCCCACGAAATCGGCTCTTCATCTCCAGCACTGAAAAACATTTTAAAGTTGGGAATGGGATCGTTTTTGGAGCTTTTATTTTCATACCTGGGCATTGGGCCTCCCTTAATATTTTTCTTTACGTTCAATTTTATTCCTCCTCCTCAAAGAAATAAGTAATAGGGAAGATAAAGGGAAAAAACAATGGTCTTTACGATTTTTTCGCCTTGGAATCTTCGGTATATATTTATCTTTATATTTCTAACATACGTTTTTATTTATTGTTTATTTTGGAGACAAGGCGTATTTTGCTACATATTTTTCGTATTCAAAAGTGATATTTATGCGACAAAGTCGATTTGTAAGGACGTTATTTGCTAAAATGTCTCCTTGATTTTATAAACGCAAAGATTTTAATCAAATTCGGTAAAGAAATTCTAATTTAAATATTTGTTTGAATTACTTAGTAACTTAGCGAAAAAAAAAAATCCTTTTAATTTTACACTGGGCAAAGTTTTGAAAATTTATCTGCCTTTACTTGGTCTCATTAGCTCCAATATTCTTTCTTTCAGACAACATTTAAAATGTCGTCACTAAACAATAACGTTACCTTTAATGCTAAACGTCCCGTAAAATGAAGAAGGTATACATTGTACGATTAAATACTGATAATCTACTGCAATTTTTAAAATTTCTATAAAATGCTCATTTTTAATTTTTACATCGTCGTATAGAAGAAAAAAGTATTTTAAAATCTAATTTGCTGCATAAAGTGCATATCAATTTATTTTTGAGATGTTAATTGCTTTGTAGTTTTTAATGCCATTTCTGTAAGGGTGACAAATGAAGTACTAAATTCCTATAGAAAATAAAATGAAAATAGTAGATTACTATATCTTTTTGTTGCCATTTTCTCATAACTAAAAAAAAAAAAAAAAAAAAAAAAAAAGAGCAGATATGAGAATTAAGCTCAGCTATCTAATGCAAAATAAATAAATTAATCAATATTATAAATAAATAAATAATAAGATAAAAAATAAAAATATCGAAATGCAAATGAGATATTAAGAAATAATCTTACCACAAGTTTAGCATTAGTTGGTGATTGCACATTCATTTTTCAGCTTCTTGGCATCTGACTCAAAATAATGTGAATTTTCATGCATCTGTTAATACAAATAACTTGATGAATATGTCAGACAGTGATGAGAATGGATTTAAATACAGCCTTAAGCTCTTATTCATATTAGTTACTTCACTTTGAAACCTAGCAATTTTGCCGAAACGCCGAAAGAGTGTAACTCTTGTTTTGTTTACGAACAAAAACTCATCAATCAAAAGCGAAACATTTTTGCACAAAGTTTAATGAATAATTCGCCAGACCAGAATGATTTAATAGCATTAAAAGTTTTTTTTTCTATTCAAGTGAAATAAAAATATCAAAATGTAATATCTTCCAAAAAAAAAAAAAAAAACCGGATTTTGAATTGTTGATGATACGCTACTATCATGCGTAAAAGTGCAATAGGCTCGACAACTTATTCAAAGCATGTTTATAAAAATCAGTTTTCACCATGGCAACAGCATCCTGTGGGTATGAGTATGCATGATGGCTCTTAGAAATGAGACGTTAAAATGATAAATGATGTCAAGCATGATAGCCCTTGTTTGTTATTAGAAGAACTGGTGTTGCACCTAAAACAAACGACAAAACTTTGCACAAAACCAGCGCCAACCAGGTATCGACGACATAAAAGCGGATGTGTATTTGCTTAAGCGATGTCGTTATCATTGTTATATTTACACAATCTAGTGGAGCAGATGATTATTATAATGACTATCTAAAACTATTTGTTAGATTCACAAAATCGTATCTATTGAGAATTTCAATTGAAATCACGAACAAAATCATACGATTTTTATACACAGGGTCGTCCATACTAATGGGATTATAACGTGGTTCTTTTGCTAAAGAAAGATTTGATATTTCTGCTATCATTAATTTCTTAAATGAAGGAGATTATTGAAATTTTCGTCAGACTTATTCTGTTGAATCCTGCATATTAAGATGGTGATACATGGTGTTTAATGAACGATGCGAACTGCATTCTAAGTGACACTACAAGACTAGATTATTAATAGTTCATAAGTGTGCTTGCGTGTGTGTGTAAATAATGACCAGCTTTGTTCATGTACACAAACATCATTCAAAGGCATTCTCTATTGTAACAAAAAGTAACTAATGCTGTTACCGCCGCCGACAATGAAGTTTTTGTGACCTAAGATATTTCTTCGTTAATATTAAGAAAATTAAACCACACAAAAAATATGACTAATGTGAATAGTTATAGAGAAACGTTTGATAAACACGCTGATCTAGACAGTTTTTAAATCGAATAATTATTTTAAGAGATATTGAATACTAAAGTTGTTCAAAATCTTTCCATTAAAGAATTTTTATAGGAGCAAAAACTATACATAGGAATTTAATCATTTTATACATTAGAAGTTCCCGATGTGCAAACTGTAATTTTTTTTTTTTTTTTTCGACTTATTCTTTGACGGTTTGTTTCCATTCTAAATTCAAATTTTCAGCATTTCGAGAAATATTTTTCTCATAATTTAGAAAAAAATGTTATTTTAAGTTGTTGCCAATTTGTGAAAATAGCGCAAAGAATAATATTTCTTTCAAATAAAAAATTTACTTACACGCAACTGTTATAAGCACAAAAAAGCCTTACAAATTAGAATTAGATGATTAAATATTAAAAGCAAGAAAATATTATAATTACGTCATAAAAATTATATCCACACGAGAGTTTTAAAAGAAAAAGAAAATATTAAAATAATAAATGCATTAATATGTACTGCTTAATATACTAAAGTATTAGTTTACAATAAACATACCCATTTTACTTACCCATCATACGTAGTATAGGGTAAGTCTTGCAATCGTTTTGAAAATCGAAATTTTTTTTGACGGATTTACACGTTTCGGACACTGGAGATTCTGAAAAACATATTTTTAGAAAAAAAAATTTGCCGTCCGTCCGTCTGTGTGTCTGTGTGTCTGTCTGTAACCACTCTATCTCCCGAACAAATTGAGATAGAGATTTGAAATTTTGTATGTGCTTACAAAATTTCAAATCTCTATCTCAATTCGTATGTAAGAATGGGACGAAGCCTGTTTAATATCAGGAACCTCGATTATCCTGAACTATTTTTTTCGGACTCTCGAAAAATTCGTTCTGATGAAAGGTATATAAAAATTTTCGAATTCTTTTATTTTAAAAGGGGGACGTAAAAAGCAATAAAATAACACAAATTTTGCATAAAAAACGAAGTCAATCGGATAATTAGTTGTTGAGATATTTCTAATCCTATTTTCCACATTCTTTGATTTTTCATGACCCTGTATTTCATTCAAATTTCAATTCAAAGATATCTTTTAATTGGAAATGAGATACTTAATTTGATGCAAGAAACCGTTAGTGAATATAATTATTATTTTTGAAGTTATAAGGATGTTTCTATTACGCAATTTCGTGCTACTTGAATAGTTTGGCGTTTCATACAATTTATCGAAATTGGGTCATCAGAAATTCATTACTAGAGCATGATTATGTGTTAAAAATACTTAAATATACGTTCATATTTTGTTTTGGAATTGTAATGCATTTTATAAATTGCTTACATGTGTTATGTTTTCATATATTGTGCTATGCATATTCATGATGGGTAAGTATTACGGTGGCCTCCAACGACTAGTTTACTGATACTCTATTTTATGTTAAAATAATACATTTTCGGAGCCGTCCACAAATGACGTCACGCTTGGATTTGTGGTTTGGGGGGTTTGCGAAATTGTGACAGTTTGTTAATAGGGAATATGAGGGGGTAAAAAGAACTGTAACATCACACATTTTGGTTAAAATAAAAGCATTAAATATCAGCAGATTAAAGTTGAAGTTATTTTGAAATTAAAATACTCCGTGTTGAAAAGTAAAGAATGATTAAAGTAGATAAAATTTATAGTCAAATATATTAAATTCCACTTCGAATTCTAAAATAGTACTGTTATCGATTGATGTTTCATATTAATATTTTATTACAATTTATAAATGAATTATGTTTTATGTTGTAAACCTTAATTTATTTCATACAAAATAAGTACACGAATCGTTTTTATTGTTATGTTCACAAATATCTTTAAAATACATAGTTAAAGTTTAAAAAGGAAATTTGAATTATGATCTATAATGCAGTGCTTTATTTCTGAACTGTAAGTATATGTTTATGTAATCTAGCATGACATGTGATAAAGGGGGGGGGGGGAGATATGGTAAAGTTTGTGAAAAAATGGGGGGGGGGATAAAAAACAGTGAAAAAAAGTGTGACATCATTTACGGACAGCCCCTTCTGAGATATTACAAATGATGCAGTTAACACTAGGAGAAAAAGTTAGTACAACTTATACGAGCATCTTATTCGAATAAATTTCGCCAGGTTCAAATGGAGTGGAGAAGCTCCTGAGTAACAAGGGTGTATTTCGATTCAAACTGCTTATTTTCCGATTTATTTTTAAATTCATTTTTGCTCTAAAATGCATCAAACTGGCAAATTGCCTTATTTCGAAAGTACACAAGGTGTTGTGATTGTCGATTCTTTGATAAATGCAGAAAACTTTGCAAAATAAGTAATCAAAAAAGGCATTTTGAACCTATTTTTCCAGAGCGGGAGATTTGTGAACGAAAAAAAGGGTCACACTGAGAAGGTAATTGTTTATAAATCAAATTCTAATTAATTGAGCGCAAAAAGACATCACATGGCACCTTATAGGTCTCTTTAAAAATCCCCTCAGCAAGTTTCATATTTCTACTTTTAAAAATGTGTCTGAAATTGTATCGGAAAACTTTCTGTTATTGAAGGAGGAAAAGCATTTTTTCGAATACACCCTTAACATATCAGGGATTATATTTTTTGTAAATGTTAGTTACAGTTAAAGCTCCAAAGTACTCCTCGCCCCCATTGTCCTCAGATACGGGACCTGAAATGGATTCTTTCTTGGATGGTTATTTTCTCGGGACGATTACTTTGGTGCTCTGCCGTGTTTGAATGTTAAAGAGTTTCTTTGGTTGCAAATGTATTTTCCGGCACAATGAGGAGAAATGTTGGTTTTAGTCAGTCGAGACAACAATTTTTGTAAATGTTAGTTACAGTTAAAGCTCCAAAGTACTCCTCGCCCCCATTGTCCTCAGACATGGGACCTGAAATGGATTCTTTCTTGGATGGTTATTTTCTCGGGACGATTATTTTGGTGCTCTGCCGTGTTTGAATGTTAAAGAGTTTCTTTGGTTGCAAATGTATTTTGCGGCACAATGAGGAGAAATGTTGGTTTTAGTCAGTCGAGACAAACGGTTGTCATTTTGCCTTTAATGTCAAAAGTACAAACCATTTGACTGAATGGGAAAGGACTTTAAATGGTCCGTCGTAAGTAGCTTGGAGTAGTTTCCTGGATGCATCATGCCTCACAAAGACGTTGGAGCAGTTTTTCAAATCCTGGTAGATGAATAGTGTGCAAAGTCCATAGTTTTCAGAAGGTATTGGTTGCAATTTTCTCATAGTCTCTCTCAGGTCATTCATGAACGGTTTAGGATCAGGATCTAATGGTGGTCGCAGGCCTAAGAATTCATTCAGAAGTCTTAGCGTAGTCTCATACACCAATTCTGAAACTGTTGCACCAATGTCTTCATTCAGAAAAGACCTAAGACCGAGCAGCACAAATGGTAATGTATCCACCCATCGTTCCAGCATGTGGCATTTGATGGCAGTGTTCAATGGTTCGATGCAATCGTTCCACCATGCCGTTGGCTTTCGAGTTAAATGAAGATGTTCGAAGCTTTTTATTTTTAAGAGGCTGTCGAGCTAGAGACCTTAATAGTTTTGCTTCAAACTGTTGACCTTGATCGGTAGTTATAGTTTTGTACGTTTCCGTAACGAATAATACATGCAGAAATATTGGCCGAATATCTATTATGGCTCGATTTCAGTTGAGAATCTTATTTCCTTCAAACCCCCATATAAAGCAGATCTTCCTCCCTTTCAGCTTTATAATGCTAAAACAAATTTAGAACTCTTGTTTCTAATTTTGTTGTTATAGGTTTCCAAAAGTACGTATTTTTAGGGTTTCATTCATCTGACGAAACCATGTTCGCCTCTGTCCTTTGTCTGTCTGTCACAGAGTCCATACACAAAAAATGTATAAGTCAGAAATTTCAAATTTTGTGTACTTAAAGTTAAACACCCCGTGTCACACAAAATTTAGAAAAATTCTATTAATTTATTTAAATCAATTTTAGCAATGCTCGTTCGTTTTTCCTTTTTAAATGGTAAAATATAACCTTAATAGACATTATTCCTGCGACGTTACAATTGGTAAAATGGAGATCTTTATTATTATTATTATTATTATTATTATTATTATTATTATTATACCGCAGACCAGCCCCCTACCTGCCAGGCAATATGCCTAGCTTAACGAGTTTTGTAGCTGGCCGCGGGGCGGAAGCCATTTGATCTACCTGATTGTGGCTGTATCACTAATTATTTTTATCATATTTGTTACTATGTTGGCCTGTTTTAGATTTCTTTTAATTATTCCATTTGATATCCATTTTTTATGGGTTATGAGCTGTAAATAATTGCTAAACTCTCGAAAATCTTTTAAGTGTAGAAGAAATTTTCTGTAATCACCTGCATGCGGTAAGTACAATAAGCAGTATTCGTGTGACGTCACATTAGGTAAAATGGTGATTTTATAGCCTCGAACCGAATGGAAGAATAATGTCCATTTAAACGTTTTTCTCGTAGACATCATGTTTTGGAAGCAAAGCGTTTCGCTGGTAAACAGAAGGTCCTGAGCCTCGGTGCTGAAACTTGAAATTTTCATACTAATTTGGATTTAATTAAAAAAAATCGTGTTTTTTTTTTTTTTTTTTTTTTTGCCAATTTAAGGTTTTATTTTGTTTTGTTTTTAATCACTGACATTCATATATATTTATTTATTTATTTGGAATTTATTCAGCATTATAAATTTTATTTAAACATTTTTTTTTCATTTTTAAAAATTTTAAATTTTATTTACATCTCCCCTAAATTTTTTTAATCACGGATTTTCAAAAAAATTGGAATTTTTGGATTTTATTTAAATAATTTGATTTTCATACTTTTAATTTATTAAAAAAATAGCTTCCTTTTATAATTATTTTAAAATTCAATTCAATGGTGCTAATTCAATTCATGTTCCATATATGTAACAATTCAATAATTATAAATGAACAACTTGGGTTTATAAATTAAAGGATAGATTGTTTTGAAAGAAATATTAAACGACACATTCGCTGCCGTAAAAAATAAAAATAAAAAATAAATAAAATTAAAAATTAAAAACATTAAAAAAATTAAAACTGTCATCGAGTCAATTGAGTCATCGGCAGTAAACGTACGAAGATATGTACATTATAAAGGATAAACGCGTCGGTGAGTAACGTTGACATGATGTTAAGGTTGGCAATTTAATTTCGATTTTGTAATTATCCTTATTGCAAACTTTTAAAGTTCTAAACATTTCAAATTATCATTTTTACATCGCTATATGAGGGGGAAAATGTATTGATATTGTATCACTCGAAAACACTAATATATATATATAATTTTAATACAGATGATATTGATTAAAATCCCCCCCCCCTCTCCCCTCCTCTCAAAAAGAATACTTTGAGGATTACAATTGATTGTTCTCTTTAATAATTTATGACTCTTTAAAGCTTTCAAACTTATTAAAAGTGCAGAAATTTGCTAGCATATGTGTAACCAACATTCACTTTACCAGTTATATTACAAAATCACTAAATACTAAACTCACTAACCTTTCTTTTTAACAAGAGGCAATGGGGAAGAAGAAGCAAACATTTCAATGGGGAGAGAAAAACTTGCAAAGTTAAAAAAAAAAAAAAAAAAAAAAAAAAAAAGATACTGAAAAAGTTTTGAAACGTGTGTTAATATGAGTTTAATAATTTTTTATTTGATGTGATGGATGGTAGAAAGATGAGGAGGAGAGGGGGCATGGAAACTTCGAAATCAGAGTAATTTAAATAAACAATAAACAAATAAAATTCAGAATCTGTCGAAATATAATCGCATCTCTTGTAGACCAAAACTGGCACTTACATGGAGATCTCTGTAAAATTTTATGAAATTCCATAACTTTTCCAGATTTTGGATAAAATAGTAAATTTTCTGTCTTTCCACTTTTTTTTTTTTTTTTTTTTTTTTTTTTTCCGATTTTCTAGTTCCTTGTCTTTTCAAGGTTCTCCAAATTTTATAGGTGGTAGTCAACCCTGTAAATCAAACTCAAATTTTAAATAGAACTTCCTGGAATGCATTCGTATTTTCACATTTTTCATTGAAAATTTAATTTATTTTTTTTTTTTTTATGTACACTTTTTTTTGAAGAATGTTTCGTTGTTGTCTAAATGGTAAAACACTTTTATTTTTGCATTTTACGGAGGCACATGATCATTAAACTTTCAAATGATCAATTTTCAAAAAAAAATTTTATTGTTTTTTTTTTTTTTTTTTTTTTTTTTTTTTTTTTTTTTTTTTTTTTTTTCAACAATGTGTAAAAAACCCCTATTCAAAAATCTGCATTATTTCTTAAGTTATAATCATTTATATAGGAGGTAAGTACAGTTGAAGGTCCATAGATTTTTGAAACATTAAAACTGTTTTCTGAGATTAGTAAATTTAGAGTTTGCGCGTGGACTGGTTTGGAATGTTACTTTCAAACTATATAAGCTAAAATATTTAAAAAATTAACCAAATATGCATTATCTTGTAATCTTATACTAAAACAAAACAAAACAAAATCTACATATTTTGATTGATTTACTTTTTTGCGCTTGAAAAATTAGAAATTTTTTTCTTTTTTCTTTGTTTTTCTCTCTTTTTTTTTGTGCTAAAATTAAATTTTGAACTTTCGGTGTATATATATTTTGGTTTTGATTTAGAAATAGGCGTGTTATAATTCTTTTTTTCTCTGAAATTGTTTTCTATATAGTTAAAAGTTTTATTATTCGCACAACATTTGCTGATTTTAATTCTTGCATTTGTGAGACGAATTTTTAAGTGAATATAAGTTGAAAAATTATGTTTAATTTTGTATATTACATTTTTTATAAATAATATGGTTAAGAATACATACTTTAGGCAAAAAAAGAAAAAAAAAAACGATTTCAATTGCATATGTGTTTTGATATTTTGAGAAAGATTATGTTTTTTATCGTTTTGACAATTTCAAAGTTCCTCTGCCCCCTCAAGTATTAATATCTCTGCACCGTGTGCCATATCTGGCATATACCTGAAAACACTATAATTCTCATTATGTGAAATGAATTAACAGTATGATTGCTGTAACTGGTCAAAAACTGTCCAAATTTTTTTCCCAGTCAGATGGCTGCACTTGACAGTAAGAATTTGTTCTTTAGAAAAAAAGAAAAAAAAAATCGATCAAGTTATTAAGGCCAAAATTACTTTTATTAATTTTACTGAATACTTAAAAATATTGATATAAAGAAAGTTACAAAGTGGTAAGCAGATTAAATTAATTGGTTTAAACCAATTTACTTGCAAAATATAGCAATACAATATTTAAAAACATTGATTGCGTATATAAGGTATACAATATAAAATATGAAATTTCAGCTGAAAATTAGAATTTTTTTTCTTTGTTAGACTAATATATAGATTTCAAATATTTTTTTTTCTTAAAAATTGATTAAATTTGCAGTGAAGGGTTAATGAAGAGACAAAAGTTGAATAAAATTTTAACATTGATAATAATACTAAACTTACGACAAAGAAAACTTTCTGACATATATTAAGAATAATTTTTAAAGGTGAAAACTTCAAATTTTCTGGCGTGATAAAAAAAAAAAAAAGTATCAACAAGGCCTGGTGTTTTTATTTTTCGCTCAATTAATTAGAACTGGATTTATACACAATTGTTTTCACAATATGACACTTTTTGCCGTTTCTAGCTCTATCGCTTCGGAAATTCGGCTCAAAACGTCAACTTTGACAGCATTTTATGTAATACATTCTACCTTTATTAAAAAAAAAAATCGCGCATTGTATAGTTTCTGAATAAGACAATCTGGGAATTGGATGCGTTTTAGAACAAAAATTGAAGTTAAAATTGAATCAGAAAATAAACAGTTTGGATTTGAGTACAGAATTTTGAGTACACCACTGTATGAGTTTAAAATGTCAATTATAATTTCACTACAAAGAAACTTTATTTATTTATCATTATTATTATTATTATTGAAAACTTACGATTTCAATAATAATAATAATGATGATAAATAAATAAAATAAAATAAAATAAAATAAATAAAACAGTAAATTTTATGTTCATAGAACTTTTAAAATGTTTTTATATACGTACACTTGTTTCTTACAAACTTACAAAAAAAAAAAAAAAAAAAAAGCTTGTAAGTATTATTTTTTTCCAAGAGTTATTTTTTTTGTAAAGTTGTATTAAATATTTTCGTGGTTCAATGCATAATAAGCTACTAAAAAAAAAAATAATAATGTTTTAAACAAAATTCAAAAGAAGTAGATTCTTTTTTACTGATGTATTGAAATGTTGATGAATGACACAGTTTTAATTTACAACTTATTAAAGATTTTCAGGAATTTTAAGCGTTGTCTGTCTTTCAATACTTATAGCTTTAAAATACTCGTGTTATCATCCTAAAGTTAGTCAAATTCCTGTATAACATTTTTATATTTATTATGGTATCCATAAAATTAATCTATTTTTAATTGTTTTAATTAAAATAATCTTAAGAAAAAAGCCTTTTCTCTGTTAATTTTGTACTACTTTTCAAAATAAATAAATAAATAATAATAATTAAATTACTTATGTGCATAATTATGTCTTATTCGAATAACATTTTTAGTAAAAATAAGCCATTTTAAACTTAAAATTTACAAAAATTCAAAAAATTTGTTCCGAAGACATGCAGATATATCTTTAAAATAGCGTATGTAAACAAGTCAGAAATTGTATGCAAAATGAAGTGCATTTGTACTATAAATAATTTTATAAACATCCATACCTTGGTACATTGGCTGTTGCATTCTTATGCAAAAATGTATAATACAAAATTTATTACGATTCTACATTATATGACCAAAGGTAACCGGCCACTTGCGATTTTAGACGTTTAGTTAAATATCTAGAAAAATTTTATAATTAAAAAAAGAATGGAGATCTTTTGGATAACCCTGTCAAAACTAAAGTAGCAAAAGCGTTCAAACATCGGATTATGATTAAATGGGTTATTGTAATAAACTGTATTCATTTTTATGAGAATAGCATGTATACTCCTAGAAAAATCAAGATTTTTATAAAAAAAAGTTTTTTAAATTTTGCCAAGTTTTTTGCTTATAATTTATTATTCTGAAAATCCAGATGTGTAAGCAGAATATTAACGTTCATATATTTCCGCAAATAATTCTTACCGAAATCCCATAGGGGACCGTCAACAAATTGAAAACGAACGGAGATCTTTTGGATAACCCTGTCAAAATTAATGTAGCAAAAGCATTCAAACTGCAGACTATGATTAAGTGGCTCATTGTAATAAACTGTGTTTATTTTTTATGAGGATAGCATGCATATTCGTAGAGAAATTAAGGTTCCTATAAAAAGAGTCCCAATTTTTTGTGCTTATAATTTGCAGAATTCTTAATATAAAATAACATTGTTTTCAGAAAATATGACAAATAACATTGTACATAATACCCTGTAATTAGAATTTAAAAAAAAATTAATTTAAATTGTATAAAAAATGAGCATGTTCACTGCGCATACGTGAACGTAATCAAAATACAATTTGCATAATGTGTTAGCTAAAATTATAGGGCAACTTTTGTGAAAGTTTCAAAAACATAGCTTGGAAATTCTGAAAGTTATCATAGATAGAATAAGCTCAAAATCCGCTGTTCCCAAAAGGAAGCAAAAAGATGAGGGGCTGTATCCAAATATAGTAGAACATGCAATATTATGTATGCTATATTGACACTAATCAATGGATATATGGATACACCCCTTCATTTTTTTGCTTTATTTTGGGAATAACGGATTTTGAGCTTATTCTATTGACGATAATTTTCAGAATTTTTAAGCTATGTTTTTGATAGTTTCACAAAAAATGCTCTATACATTTAGTTAACACATTATTCAAATTACATTTTGATTGCGTTCACATATGCACAGTGGAACATTATATAGTACACTTGCTCATTTTTCATAATTTTTTTTATTTTTTAATTTTGATTACAGGCTATTATGTACGATATTGCTTTTCATATTTTCTGATGAAAAGAACATTATTTTATATAAAAAAAAAACCTCTGCAAATTATAAGCAAAAAACTTGGCAAAATTTAAAAACTTTTTTTATAAAAATCTTGATTTTTCTAGGAGTATACATGCTATTCTCATAAAAATGAATACAGTTTATTACAATAACCCATTTAATCATAATCCGAAGTTCGAATGCTTTTGCTGCTTTAGTTTTGACAGGGTTATCCAAAAGATCTCCATTCTTTTTTTAATTTGTTGCTGGTCCACCATGGGATTTCGGGAAAAAGACTTCAAGGAAATGTATATCACCTGTACTATTCTGTTTATACACCTGGAGTTTAAGAATAATTCCTTATGTATTTTTCTAGATATTTTACAAAATGATTAAAATCGCATATAGCCGGTCACTTTTGACCATATAGTGTATATATTCGATTCAGTAATACGAAAAGGATATGACTCCAATAGGACGTTATCCCCATCAGCCTAGAATCATGGTATACAATTTTGAATTAATTACGTGTGATGCAATTTCCTAGTATGAAGAAAACTTTTCGATTTTCACAAAATTTGAAAATGTTCGACGAAATTCTGCAACTATTAGATACATATATTATAGTTTAAACAATTCAGTTTTCGGCTGTTTTAAGCAAACAGACGGAGACTATAGGTTCTACGAATTTATTTAATGACGAACGCACCTAAATATAAGTTCATCATCATCATCATCATTATTATTATAATTACTTATTTAATTATTTTTATGAGAAATTAAGAAAAAGAGAGAATCTATTTCATGTCCATACATTGAAAAAAAAAAAAAAAAAAAAAAAAAAAAAAAAAAAAAACAGCAGGTGATTTTATGCAAATTGTTCTGGCAATCGGGATGCCGGTACAATTTGCTGTTTTTTAACGGAAAAATTCTTGAAAATTTCAGAAAACAGGGCTGCCACTTGGTCCGCTTTCTGAATACCACTTTCATTTAAAGAAAAACTTTATCCTTAAATTTTGTAGAAATATACAAAGGGCGTTTTTCTTGGAATTGTTGCAAAAACCTACCACGAATTTTTTTTTTCAAAAAAAATTATTGTTTTTAAAAAAATAGACCAAAGGTAGCCGTGAGAAAAATTCCCGTTTTTTTTCCTGAAAAAACCGGAAATTTTTCTGGAATGAGGAAAATTTTCGATTAAAAAAAAGTGAATTGCGCTGGCTTCCTGATTGGCAGTACAATCTCCGTAAAATCTTCCGGTTTATACATTTATTTCTTTTCAGTGTAGAATTAACATCCGACAGAATAATTTGAGATTTGAATGATGAGGAGCCTTAAGTCTAAAACCGAGATATCTAATCACCCTTTTTATATAGGAAGTGTGCAACCTTGTTCGATTAAAAGTCTTTGCGAAATTGTTAATCCTTTTGAATTTGTTTGCACGGGAAATCTAACCTTGAAAGTCAATCCCTTTTCACACTTGATGTATGCAAACATGTGGGTTGAACTTGTAAGGACCAAAAAAAGATGAGAAATAATAATTTGCCTCTCCAAACAAATGCCGACAAAGCCAGATTCACTCTTTTATACATTTTTTATATTTATATCTTGTACCATTTATCATCCGTCGAGGAAAGAAGAAAAAGCTGAGGCTTTAGAAGATAAAAAATAGCGCGCGAAAGTAATAAAAAACCTGAGATGCCTGCAGAAGTGTCGCTTATCATGTATAAGTCTGATTAACAACGTGCTCATCGGGCCGCGTGCGGAGTTTATATTGGCGATGTTGGGTAAGAAACTTATTTCGCCAACAAAACAGCCAAAGAGTAATCCTTGCGCTTCTTAGAATTACAACAACGATTAATTTTATTTTTTTTTTTTTTTTTTTCTGGGTCTATTCTTAATAAAAATAAAACAGACTTCATGAAATAGGTCAAAGTTCATGCAAGGATAAGTGGAATTGAAAGAACTGATGGATTAGTAACTAAAGTTCTCATAATTTGATTAAGAAGTATTTACTCGTTCCTGTTCTTCATTTCAACCTAATGCAACAGCAGAAGGCTTATTAGAAGAATATTTAACGTCAGAATGAAAAAAAAATAACAAATAAATAAAATTTATGCAAAATACAATAGAATTACAAATATTCTAAAACACACCATGAAAAATAAAGAACTCTGAGTCTTTTTATCTGCTCTGGTAATAGTAGCAAGGCGTAGCTGAGTAAAAGGGATTCGTTGTTGAGACACATTGCTTAATTTTTTTCTATTATGGTTTACATAACTTCTTTCACGTACATAAATAATGTTTTTAAAAAAAGAGGGAAAACAAGTTGAATGTAGATTCTGCCATTGCAGAATTCAGTTTCGCCTCCGATTAGAAAAAAAAAAAAAATAATAATAATAATAAAAATAAAAAATCGATCGAGGTCTTTTAGATGGGCGACCCCGTTTAGAATGCAATGAACTAACTTCATTTTTCCTGTGTTTATCAATATAATAGCAAACAGAATGATCCAATTGATTAGCAATTTCTCTCTGAGACATTGGAATTGCGGAATAATAAAGAGATTCACTTTGACGTGCTACTTCTTCATTTACTAGATTCATCAAAAACGGATTTTTTCTTTAGTTTAAACGCTTTTTTATAGACCCTGAGAAAAAGGAAATGCATTTTAACAATAAAACGAGTGGAATCCCGTCGAATTCGACGAATGAAATGTTTAAAAAACCCGATCGATTTAATTTTTTAAAAAAAGCAAAAGTAATTACATTATTGAATCAATGTATAATAAATATATTTCCAAACTTAATATCAAGTTTGCCAGGTACAATTTTGCATGCAAATATTCGCACATCTGCAGTTAAAATTAAAATCTGAGTGCCGGCGAAATCCAGAAATTTTATTTTATATGCACTCACAGAAAAATAGTTTTATAAAAAAAAAAAAAAAAAAAAAAAAAAAACTAATTTTATTTTTACTATGACATTATTTTCACTAACTGAAGTCATCTGAAAGTAAAATCTCAATCTCAGTGTCCTTAATGAAAAGAAATATTGAAATCTAATATAGTTATGAGTAAAAATGCGATGTTTTAAATAGTGACGTTATTTTCTCTTCAAATGTTTTTTAAAAGTTGCTGTTATTAGTAATATGAAAAAGGCATCTACAATAATATTGTAATTCCCATTTATCTGGTTGCTGAATGACATCATTTTCCTCATTTGAAATTTTTCTTATTTTGCTTTAGACATTAATTTTTATGATAAATTATTTTCTGTTATTTTATTTACATTATTAATATTATTTCTCAGTAAATATAAATTTTTTTACCTCAATTAGTGCATAATTATACGCAATCATTTTATTATGGTTAAATTTTACGAAAACAATTAACTTTTTTCTTTTAAATGCGAGGACATGTTCACTGATGAAATAAAGCTTCTGACTGGTGGAAAGTGATAATGGAAAATAAATTTTTATTATCGAGAGAAAAGCTAAACTGAGTTGCCACCGTTTTGAAGAAATATCGTAAAAAGCATTTAAAATTAAAAATAAAATACAAAAATGGAAATAAATTAAAAAATAGCTAAAATGGGCACAACTACAAATAAATAGCTTTCATTTAAAAAAAAAAAAAATTATTATTATCAAAATCGGTTGAGTAGAAAATTCAGGGCTGATGACTGAAAAAACAGCCAGGTCTTTTAAATATATAGATTGTAAAACAAATTTCTCGTTTTAACGGCCAGATTATGAAAAAGTGGGCCACAATTTTTGACACGACACTTTTTAGCTTGTCTGAAAGAAATAGCATCGGAGCCTAAAAAATTGCAGTGAATGAAGCCTAACAAGTAGCAGAACTAAACAAAACAGCATTTTGATTGTTATAGCGCTTTTTTAGCTAACCTACGTGTTATATAAAAATGACTTGTAGAAATGTACGGAGATATACAAAAATGAAAACATAAATTCAGAATAAAATTTATTATATATATATATATATATATATTTATTTATTTTATGTTTCTCCATGTTTTTGCAATGCAAAGTAAATAATAAATAAATAAATAAATAAATAATAAAATAAAAAAATCCTAACAAATTATCAAAAAATACATTTAGTGAGTTTCAGTATACCATCAAATATTAATTAAAAAAAAATTAATTTTTTGTTTTTATTATTGTTGTTGTTTAATCTTTCTTTATCAGTTTGTTAAAATAAATTCGTAACTAAAGTTAAAAGAAAAATATATGTAAATAAATCCTCGGGTCTAAAAAAGTTAAGAAATTTACAAAATGGGCGCAGACTGTAGAATAGGAATCTTGAACATTTTTGCATGAAAATTGTTCGCTACGACAAATTCCAAAATGTCACCCTCGCCTTATTAAATCGCAAAGTGTCTTTCCTTAAATAAAACAAAAATTTCTATTTTAAAGTAATGGTAGCTTTCTAATCTAAGGTCACAGGTCCTGATTTTTTAGGTCTTAAACTTATTTTTTTTTTCTAACTACTACTGTAAAGGTATATTTGGTTGTAGCACTTGGTATTATTATACGATACTTGTTACGATATTTGTGTTAGAATATGTAAGCCCAGACTAAAAGAAACTTTGAATCATTTTATATTTTCATCTTCCTAATCAAGAACTCTTTCTCTCGAAGTTTGGAAAGTAAACGCGTGCGGATGAAAGAATAAACTTGATGCATTTGAGGTTTTACTCAACCCATTTTTACAACCATAGCAACGGACTTTGCGTTTTTCATTTGATTGAAATTTGATGGTCTATATCAGGGCTGTCCAACGCGGCGCCCGCGGGCGCCATGGCGCCCTTTGCACGTTTTCTTGGCGCCCTTTTGAATGTTTCCTGTTACTAGCATTTTTTTTAAAGTAAAATTCCCTTTTAAAGGGTGTTTTGTTTAAAACTCTTAATATTTTCTTGAGAGATGTTTTAAAAACTTTGCAAGTGTATTTTAGGCATCAAAATTTTAAAAAGTACTTTAAAAAATTAACTATGCATTATTGCGTTTTTTTGGTTAATTTATAGCTATTCTCTATAAAATATTTCGTAGAAAATATGATGATAGGATCTGGTAAAAGATGTCAATAAGTTTTTTGATGTGATAAAAAGTAAAATGTAGAAAAATTAGCGCCCACGTGCGACACATGCATCTTTGCATGAAAGTTCAATTTTTTTTTCTTTTTAATATTATTATTATTATTATTTAATTGGCCCATTAGCTGCTTCCTAAGACTGGAAAAGGACTCCCTGATTTTTGAAATTTTATGTAACTTTAATCATTTTATTTTTTAAAAAATAAATAAAATCGTGCGAAATGATTTCCATCAATAAAAGCTTTTCCAGGATCTCTCTATGGAACCACCTGTGGATTGATCGCTATTTCATAACTGTTTGTTTCTGTACTATACATAACGCAAATTTGCACATCCAAAATAAATAGTTTTCTTTTTCATCCCCCCCCCCCCAAAAAAAAAACCTTAAAAATGATTACCATTTTATTTTAATAGGCGAGTTTTTTTGGCTCCTTGCAATTCAAATATTTTTTAGATAGCCCCTCACAGACAAATATAAAATTCGAAATTTATTCCGATTTACAGTTATTTTGAAGGTTCTTTTTTTTTTTTTTTTTTTTTTTTTTTTTTTTTTTTTTTTACATGGAGTATTCAGATTCATAGGGGGCTTATGTCTTCTACTGCGAGATGCATTTATATATGTGTAATCTGTAATGCTTTGAGATAACTTTCTTAGCATGTTTTGAGCCTCGTTAATAATAGCGCCCTTCATTGTTTGCCAAGAGATGAGATGCGCCCCTGTTTAGTAAAAGGTTGGATATCCCTGGTGTAAAAGAATCTGAAGTTTGATGAAATTCTGTGCATTAGTTCTTGAGATATAGCTAGTTTAAAAAAAACCGTGTAAAATATAGCACAGCAGCACCATCAGTTGAAGGATTTATAACAAAAACGTAATCATCGTGTAATTATGTTATATGTCATATGTTATATGTCACATTTACAATAAAAAATTACCTCCCGAGTAGATTTCTACAAAATTCAAAAGAAAAACTATTAAGACTGCTTTAAAGAAAGCGGTATTCAAAAAGCATATATAATCTCAAATCTATCTATACCGCTCTTTCTAAATTTTATTATTTTCTTATGTACTGCATGTCAATCATGTCACTGCATGTCTTTTTTACATGGAGCATTCAGATCCATAGGGGGCTTATGTCTTCTACTGCGAGATGCATTTATATATGTGTAATCTGTAATGCTTTGAGATAACTTTCTTAGCATGTTTTGAGCCTTGTTAATAATGGCGCCCTTCATTGTTTGCCAAGAGATGAGATGCGCCCCTGTTTAGTGAAAGGTTGGACAGCCCTGGTCTATATGTATCATTCTAAACTAGTTATTTTTTCCGTGTTTATAAAGACGTTTATTTTCTGTCCTCCGATAAGATATTTGTGTCTCTGAGTGTATTATTCATGATATTCAAGAAAATATACTCTATTAAAATCCGCCCGCATGTATGTATGTGACGCTATCTCCACCGATCCCGGAAACCGAGAAATGTCGCGTTTATTTTGAATTGAAGGGAAAAAATCTCGGGATCTCGCGTTGCCCATTCGTCTGTCTGTCCGTCCGTCTGTCCGCTTATAACAACTCGAAAACTACTGAACCTAATCGTTTGAAAATTAAAATATATTTATTAGATAATTTTTTCGAGTCATTTAAAATTTTATGAAAATCGGATGCATCAATCAAATTCATTCTGTTGCATTACGGTCTGTGGGGAAAAAAGTTTCGAATGCATTTTAATGGTCTTACACTGATTCGAACATAATAAAATTGATATGTTATCTATGAAGTATATACTAGAATATACACTCTGTAGAATCTGTGGTGCAAATAATATTTCTTATTGATTTACAAGGCCACACAAAAGTATTCCATTGCATATTTGTATATTGAGACATTGTTTGGTATGTATTTTAATAGTATTAAACTATTTAATACTAACAATTAAACTGTTTAATGCCCGTAATTAATAAACTATTAAACTATTTAATGCGCGTCTGTCCGTCTAAACCGACCAGCATAGCGGGCGAAAGGCGCTAATAAAAATTAAATATTAAATATTTCGTTGGAAGAATTGTGTCTTCAACAACATGCCTTTTTCACAATACAAAGCTACAATTATATTTGCTAATATTTTTTCTTTTTTCACAATTTAGCCAAAAATTAAAAACGTGAAATATGCCAGGAAAGAAAATAAATAAATTTCTAACATGCTGAAAGCGACTGGGTTCTGGTGAGTTCCTGTGCTCCTGTGGACAGATAAGATAAACTTTTTATATATAAATTGTTATTGGTGAAGATAAAAATATATCGTGTATAAGAAAGCTGACAATTCGGTAAAGAAAAAACGCTAGTAGTAGTAGAAAAAAGACCTTTTTCTACTAACTAACGTTGTGGTTTGTCGGTGTAACTTTTATAATGACAATATGCTTCCTGAATATTCTGTATGATAACTATTTTCTAAAATCTATTATAGAACGATTATAGTTGGATGTTTTGAATTTGAAGAAAGCATGCAAATTTGGATTATAGGTATGATATGCAAATGGACACGGAACAAACATTTTTGTTATTTTGGAGTTTTACAGGCAAAGGATTTTTTAACAGGTATTACTGTTCTTAATCTTGTTTTTTTTTTAGCCTTCGATGCTATTTCTTTCAGACAAGCTAAAAAATGTCGTGTCATCAGCCTTGAATTTTCTACTGAACCGATTTTGATAATTATTTTTTTAAATGAAAGCTATTTATTTGTAGTTGTGCCCATTTTAGTTTTTTTTTATTTATTTATTTCCATTTTTATATTTTATTTTTAATTTTAAATGCTTTTTACGGTATTTCTTCAAAATGTTGGCAACACAGTTTAGCTTATTTATCGATAATAAAAATTTATTTTCCAAAATGATTGCGTATAATTATGCACTAACTGATGTAAAAAAAAAAAAAAAAAAAAAAAAAAAATATTTACTGAGAAATAATATTAATAATGTAAATAAAATAACAGAAAATAATTTATGATAAAAATTAATGTCTAAAGCAAAATAAGAAAAATTCCAAATGAGGAAAATGGTGTCATTCAGCAACCAGGTAAATGGGAATTACAATATTATTACGGATGCCTTTTTCATATTACTAATAACAGTAACTTTTAAAAAACATTTGAAGAGAAAATTACGTCACTATTTAAAGCATCGAATTTTTATTCATAACGATATTAGGTACTATTCTGTTATCCCGTCGACCAATTTCGCCAAATTATACAAATCGCCAAACTAATAGCCAAATTATACATATTGACATAATTTTTATTTTAAATAACGAAAAAACAAATAATTAGAAGAATATTAATAAAAATATTAATAAAAAGTCGAAATAAAAATCACTTAATGACATTTTAAACACATGAATCGTATTTAATGTCATTGAATGTGACATTCACGATCATCCATTATTGGCATTTAATCTTATAGTTTGGCGATAAATTTTTGGTCGACGGGATAACCTGGTAGTACCAGATATTATATTTCAATATTTCTTTTCATAATGGACACTGAGATTGAGATTTTAATTTCAGATGACTTCAGTTGGTGAAAATAATGTCACAGTAAAAATGAAATTAGTTTTCTTATTTTAATAAAACTATTTTTCTGTGAGTGCATATAAAATAAAATTTCTGGATTTCGCCGGCACTCAGAGTACAATTTTAACTGAAGATGTGCGAATATTTGCATGCAAAATTGTAATTGGCAAACTTGACATTTAGTTTGTAAATATATTTATTATATATTGATTCAATAATGTAATTACTTTTGCTTTTTTTAAACCAAATCGATCGGGTCTTTTAAACATTTCTTTCTTCGAATTCGACGGGATTCCACTCATTTTATTGTTAAATTGCATTTCCTTTTACTCAGAGTCTATAAAAAAGCGTTTAAATTAAAGAAAAAATCCGTTTTTGATGAATCTAGTCAATAACGAAGTAGCATGTCAAATTGTATCTCTTAATTATTCCGCAATTCCAATGTCTCAGAGAGAAATTGCTATTCAATTGGGTATTTCACGCCGTTCTGTTTTCTATTATATTGATAAACACAAGAAAAATGAAGTTAGTTCATTGCAATCCAAAAGGGGGTCGCCCTTCTAAAAAAACCTCTATCGATGATTTTTTTTTTTTTTTTTTTTTTTTTTTTTCTAAATCGGAGGCGAAATTGAATTCTGCAATGGCAAAATCTACATTCAACTTGTAAGTTTTTTTTTTTTTTTTTTTTTTTTTCTAAATCGGAGGCGAAATTGAATTCTGCAATGGCAAAATCTACATTCAACTTGTAAGTTTTTTTTTTTTTTTTCTTTTTCTTTTTCAGGTAAGGGAGGAAGCTCGGCAAACGCTGCATTCATTTTGCTTGATAATTTTTATATTATAAAGGATACTTTATATTTTATGTTGATTTTTTGTATTTGAAGAGTTTAAATATATTTTTAAATTGAATATTTTGTGTTGATTAAATTGTTTTTAGTTTGTTTTCTTATTAAATTTGGCATTTTTGTTCTTAAATATTATTTTTGAATGCAGATTTGGCAGATGTTCAGAAACCTGCAACAATTTAAACTTTTTTAAAGAAAGGGGGTGGGGTTAGACTTGTCTGTCCTCCCTCTGATGAGAACAGACCGACTTTTCTTGCCTGTTTTTGCCTGTTGTTTTTGTTCATTAAATTAAATACTGAATATTTCATAGTTAATTGTTTAATATATAGATATGTACTCTATTCCGTGAATTTCTATACTTATATTTTTTATATATGTAACATAATTTGTGGCATTTAATTATGTGCTGCTTTTTAGAACCAGTAGTGCTACAATTTTTCATAATGAATTTAAAATTATTCCATAAAGGAAATATATATACTTTATAAAAATTTGTCACATTCAAATTACGAAACCTTATAATGAGTAAAAACAATACAGTCAAGTTTGAGATTGTTCATACATAAGCAACTTCCTGCACATTAAAATTTCTTGAAGAGCACAAAAATGAAACAAACTATTTCCTCTTACAACTTTTTTACTTTCTTCTACCTTTACAAGAAGAAAATGTTGGATTCCTGAAAATTTTTGAATTCCGATTTTCGATGGATTTACACGTTTTAGGGATCAGAGATTCCGGTAAACATGTTTTTACAAAATGTCTGCTTGTAAGTATGACAGTCAGTCATGTCTGAATGTGGAGATAAATTTTGTGGGCGCTCTATCGCAAGAACTAATGCACGGAATTTAATAAAAATTCATATTCAGATAGTCTTTGATATAAACTGGATCTGATTAGTTTTTTATGTATACCGCTCATCAGGTGGCGCTGCTATGCTTCCTTTTTCGCGATTACCACAATAGCTATATCTCATGAACTAATAAACACATTTTTACAAAACTTTAGATTCCGTTAGTCCTTGATACAATATGTTTCTCTGGTATAAATCGTCCAACAGATGGCACTGTTATGTGACGTTATTCATGATTATCACATTGGCCCTATCTCAGACACTAATGCACGAATTTTCATCAGATTCAGTTAGTCTCTAATATAAATTAGTATTCATTAGTTTTTGGAGTAAATCGTTACGCAGGTATCGCTGCTACGCGGCATTATTCATGATTCTCATAATAACTCTATATCAGGAACGAATGCACGAATTTTCATCAAACTTCAAATTCAGTTTGTCCCTGATACAAATTAATATTCTTTAGATTTTAGATTAAATAGCTCAACATGTAGTCCTTTTATCCAGATTTTCTTTTTTTCTCATTACAGTTTCTGCGATGATTTTATCTCAAACACTAATGCACGGGTTTTCCTCAAATTTCAGATTCTGTTAGAATTTGAAATAAGCTGTTGTAGATTAGATTTTGGTGTAAATTATCTAACTGATGACGAGATTGTGTTTCATTTTGAGGAAATATTAATGTATATGAGATAGAAGAAAGTTTTGGGATTGCCACATCCGACTAATTTTGTAAGGAATCTATTATTTTCTTTAAAAGTTTTTTGCAAAATAAATAAACTTTGACATAAAATTAACGTTCATTCATAACGTAAAAGCGATTTACGTACAAGAAACTTCATATTCTGTTTGCGATTCTGTTTACGATACATTATTGACATTTAACAATTTTTTCTTCATTCTGTCATGGATCTACTCTGTAAAGAAAAAAAAAAAAAAAAAAAAAAAAAAAAAAAAAAAAAGGATGATTTTACGGAAGTACTACTGGTAATCTGGACGGCAGTACAATTTACTGTTTTTTAACGGAAAAATTTCCGTAAATTCCATGAAAATACTCAGAATTTTCTGGAATTTACGGAAAGTTTTCCGTTAAAAAACAGCAAATTGTACTGGCGTCCAGGTTACCAATAGTACTTCCGTAAAATCGTCCGTTTTTTTTTTTTTTTTTTTTTTCCTCAGCGTAGTTCCATACGGTGAATTATTTAGAGAGTAATTTAAAAAACTCGGTGCACTATTGTTTAGAAGCAGGCAAAAGTACTTTGCTTAATCACGAAGGCTTTGCCAATATCACATAAGTAGTAGGAAAATAAGAGTACGGGCTCAGCCGGAGGCGGGACTGCGGGACCGTCCCACCTCCGGCTGTCCCACCTCCGGCTGTCCCACCTCCGGCTGTCCCACCTCCGGCTGCCCCACCTGCTCCTCCAGCTGCCCCGCCTGCGGTCCCTCCTGCCCCCACCATACATCCCCCTCCACAAACGCCCCCTAGTGGAAAAAAGGAATATTCTATTCTAACAGGAGAGGTGATCAACCTTCCCTAATTAAAAATATTATCAATCACATCTCATCATTGAATCATACTATAAGATGAAGATTAAATTTGTATTTGAATTTTGAACAACCGTAATTTTAATGAGTATTATTAATTAAGCGAAACAATTAAAATCTCAGTTTTTAACCATTTTATGTAGATTTCTTCAACTACAAGATGAGATTATCAATTTAATACAAGAAAGTTAAACATATATTTGAATTTTGCTTCATAGACATCTTAATGAGTATCGTTAATTAAGTAAAAAACAATGGAAAATATCAAGTTTTATAGAAAAAGACTGATTTTTTACGATTTTTTCAACTCAAACTTCGGGCTATCAATTTGATAGAAAGAAATTTAAGCATGCATTCCAGTTTTGGACAACCATTTCCTTCATGAACATTATTAATTAAGCAAAGCAGCAGAAAATATTAAATTTTTAACTGATTTCTTCATATTTTTATTTATTTATTTATTTATTTTCAATATAAAATCAGATACACAACTTAAAATAGAAATTTAAACATATTTTTTAGTTTTTGAACAGTCGTTACCTCAAAGAATTTCGATAATTGAACAATTAACAAAGGAAACTAATTATTTTTTAACGAAAAAAGACGAATTAAACGAATTTGGTTAACTTTTACTCTAATTGGAAATTTCATCATACTTTTATATACTAACTAAGTAGAATTTTAATGCATAAACGAACACATTTCAATAAATACTCCACACACAAATTTGAAAACAACACCTGCTTCTTGTGATGTCATATTGAAACCAAAACTCATTCCTTTGAAGTCTCTCACCATACCTTTTCACCCCTATCTCCCCCAATTTTTTACTTCAGGTAGGGAAATGAACAAAGCAATAACCTCGCATTCTTGTATATTTAGAAGTCTGGGAGAAAAAAGAGACATTTTATGCACTTCAATTTCATAACAGTTACCGCAATATCCCAAAATTTAAATTTTGGAAGACATAATCAGTATAATTAATTAAGCAAAATAATAGAAATATTATTTTTTTAAGGGGTAAAGGTGAATTTAAACGAATTTGATTAGTTTTACAATAGTCTTTTAAATCACAACCTTAATATTTTACATAAAACATTATTTAATCAAATTTTATGCTTTCTAATTCAGTAAAATTCAATACTTTTTTAGTTTTTAAACCAATACCACAATATTTATTTACATCAAACTTGATTCTTCACCTTTTATATTTCCACATTACACACATGAGATAAATACTAACTTGGATCAGGAGTTGAAGTCAATTGATTCCATTCTATTTTCATCATGTATGCATTGCTCCTACACGAAATTTCTTACTGCTATAATCATCTAATGTATTAAAACTAATCTACTCATATTTTTAATCAATTCATCAGATGTTTCATCTCGCACTTCTGAATTATCGTGTATCAAGTTGCTTAAAATATAAATACTATCTTTATAGTTTTAATGATATATAGTATACATGGTTTATCTTGAGTTAGCACTTCCATAGTATTAATCAAATTATATGTTTCATCCTGCACTTGATCTTAATGTTTTCATCTTGCATCTGAATTATCGTCCATCGAGTTTTTTAAATAATAATATATTTATAGTTTTTGATTATACATAGCATGTACAAATACAATCTTTAATTTTAACATTTCATATTTCAAATAACCTATTTCCGAAACCAAGCTTCTTTAATTTTAACATTTCACATTTCAAATAACCTATTTCCGAAACCAAGCTATGTGAATTTTACCACAATGCTCATTATCACAGAATAATTTGTGTTTCACACTTTTCTAAAAATTATCAGATATGTACCCCTCAGAGAAATTACTATCATATGAATAAATGAAGAAAATTTAATTTATATTAAATGTACACGAAATTGATTACAATATACATGTATTTAATAAAAATAAATAAATACGCGATTATTTATACATTAAACCTTTACTAAATATATATTTCTTTCATTATACAGATGTTTCAACAAGATGAACCAAAACAGCAGCAAACTTCAGAAATTAATGACCCGAATGATTCATCCCTAACACATGTAGCGTTAACGAATAACACATATATGAGTACTTATATGAGAAATACTAGAATTCGTATATGAAACGTAATTAGAGTAAATACAAAAATGATTTGTCTTACTACCTACACTTTAACAAGTGCTTTTTACCTATATTATTGAAGAGAATCCTAACTGTGTCCATTTATTTCTACTACAGATGTACTCTATTTGCTGCAAACACTTCATAAGTAAATGGAATTTAGCAGAACATACAAAAATCTATACAGGTGAAAAACCTTACACTTGGAAGGATTATCATAAATGCTGTTTTCAAGGAGACGTGAATCAAAAATGCACACATCATCGTATAAAGCATCATCAGATATATGTAAACATAGCGAAGATATTCAAAAATTAGTTAGACTTTTGAAGAATTTAGAAATAAAGGAAGATATTTAGGCTATTTATCCATCATATTTTCACAACACTTACAACAATATCTCAAACTTAAAATTTGGAAGACATACGCACTGCTGAAAAGTAATTTTATGATTCTTCTAACCAGTATGAATGTATAGATGTTATTTTGCAGTGTATTCTTTAAATGCTCAAATTAAATATTCTTTTATATGCATATATCGTTGTGTTTATTTTCTAATACTTATTACATTAATGAAATACATAACATTTTAAGTGAAATAACGCTCCCACAACTTAAAAAATGCATAAGAACATACAAAAATAAACAGATGTATGAAAAATTATGCAAGTTTACAAAATATTTTCATCGTTTTCTAGAAATATTAACAAAAAATATTTATAATATGAAAAAATTGTAAAAGTGAAAGGAAAAAACATAAATGTAAAAACAAAAACCACAAAGTGAAAAAACTCAAAACAAAGTTTTTGAAAAAAAAAAAAAAAAAAAAAAAAAATTTACAACAAAAATTTTTTTTACAAAAACCAAAACTTCAAAAATATTTTTACAAAAACCAAAACTTCAAAAATATTTTTTCAAAAAAATTTTTTTTTTTTTTCAAAAACATTTTTTACAAAAAATTTTTTTTTCAAAATAAGTTTTTAAAAAAGTAAAAAAAAAAAAAAAAAAAAAAAAAAAAAAAAAAAAAAAATGGTAGTTATCCATTTTCAGTCGATTTTCGAAAAACTGTAACTGAAATTACATAAACTCATTGTAAAACTTATATAACTTCAATGTTATGAAACAATGAAAATTTATATAATTTAATATATTACAACTCTAATTGTTTTAGTTGTTAGAATTATTTCAGCTACCACCATTGTCTAAATCTAGGTTATTTGAAAAGTATAAAAATTATTTTATCATAGAAGAGTTGAATACAATAGTCCAACACCTAATGTTTACTAAACTAGAAGAATGTGTTATGCTTTTAGAAAAGATTGTTTCTCAATGGAATATTATTTAACTTGAAAACATATACCTTGTGAACCTACGATTAGATCAGATCGAGGAATACCCTTATTTGAAAAATAATTTAATCAATTCAAACTTTCTTTTTAAAATTCTTTTAACTTGATTAAATATGTACACATCTATACCAGTGAATATATCAACGAGAGGACACTAATTTTAATGTTTTAAGAATAAATTTTAAATACTGTCTGGAAAATTAAAGAAATCTGATTATTTAGCATTTTTTTTTCTTTTAAATATATTTTTATATGTTGTAGAACTGACTATTTGATTGGGAAGTAATGTTTTCTCATTACTTTCCAAGAAAATATTATATTACAACTTTCAAAATAATAAATTTTCGATTTCAAAGAAAATAATGTATTGTATAATTTTATCATAAGAAGGTTAAACCTGTAAAGATAAAAAAAAAGAACCTGTAAAAAGAACCTGTAAAAAAAAGAACTTGTAAAATGTATTAGGTGGAGCATTTTTTTTTTCTTTTAAATATATTTTTATATGTTGTAGAACTGACTATTTTGATTGGGAAGTAATGTTTTCTCATTACTTTCCAAGAAAATATTATATTACAACTTTCAAAATAATAAATTTTCGATTTCAAAGAAAATAATGTATTGTATAATTTTATCATAAGAAGGTTAAACCTGTAAAGATAAAAAAAAAGAACCTGTAAAAAGAACCTGTAAAAAAAAGAACTTGTAAAATGTATTAGGTGGAGCATTTTTTTTTTCTTTTAAATATATTTTTATATGTTGTAGAACTGACTATTTTGATTGGGAAGTAATGTTTTCTCATTACTTTCCAAGAAAATATTATATTACAACTTTCAAAATAATAAATTTTCGATTTCAAAGAAAATAATGTATTGTATAATTTTATCATAAGAAGGTTAAACCTGTAAAGATAAAAAAAAAAGAACCAGTAAAAAGAACCTGTAAAAAAAAGAACTTGTAAAATGTATTAGGTGGACTCAAAATGAACAGACGGAAAGTACAATAAAATTATTTAATTAATTGATAAAAAATACTGACGTATACATAAAAACACTAGCACAAACATAAAATATAAAAAAGAAATACATAAAAACACAATCACAAAACATAAAATATAAAAAAGAAATACATAAAAACACAATTACAAAACATAAAATATAAAAAAGAAATACATAAAAACACAATCACAAAACATAAAATATAAAATCGAAATAATAATAATAATAATAAATTGTTTTAACGTACTATATGTAGGGTTATAGGAACATTGATGGTGGGGGGATAGGGCATTCCCCTACAAATTTTTCTGCAAGCAACTTTTGAATCAATGTATGATTTCTTAGGTTTTCCAATAACCTAATCTGCGAGTTTAGGTAACGAGCAAACACAAATGTTTCGGATAATGGACAGTGAACGTCCTCTTTTTTTATTATATGGTATCCACACTGACGAGAACTTGGAAATATCTCCAAAAGTTTGTTGAACTTCGGACACATAAATTTTTCAATGTTTATTGATGGAATGCTCATCTCATTCAATATTTCTTTCTCGATTGCACCTCCTTTATACCCGATAATAGTTTTATTACCACATCTGCTGTTGTTATAGCAAAAGTTTATAAATCTTTTCAGATTGTCGGGTAGATAGGTTTTTTCATCGTGCTGAGGCAAAAACGGCAGTCCATGCACATTTCGTATTACATATTCGATCGTTTTTTTTTCTTTATCTGATGCTGATTCATACAACGATTTCGTTAATTTGAATCTCACAGTATCATGTAATTGATAATCGATGGCACAAAATGCAGCCTCACGGGCGTGGAATGCTTTCTGTATAACAAATCCATCTAAGTCTAAAATGCCACACACTTGCTTCATCTCCTCAACGAACATCTTGGTTTATGGTGAGAAATCTCTAAAACTAATATAAGAAGTTGTTGTAAGTTTCAAAATTCACGCTATATAACATAAATATTAAGAAACACCCTTAAAATATTTTCAACGTATTAAAACGCTTAGATGTAGTTGAGGGGTGTTAACATACATACTTTTCACACTTTCAACGTATTAAAATTTTTGTAGGGGGAAGAAGGTACATATACATTCGGTTATTTTTATCCTTTTCCAATACTTTCAAGGAAAGTTGAAAGGTAAAAATTTATATCTTTCGGAGTATAAACTTGTACAATGAAAGGTTACTATTCATATAAAATTATAAAAGATGATACAATAATACTGAAATTCATGAAAATTTGAACTACAATGAGAATACTTTCTTTATATTATACTGTATTATAGAAATACAGCAGTAGAGTGATTTAAATCGATTCTATTTCTCTCAAATGTTGAAAAAATCTTTTCAACTTTTTTTCTATTCAACTATTCTTAAACCATTCCACATAAACTTGTCGTATGTAACACATCTTCAATTCTATGACTAAAATCGCAAAAATATATGAATAAAGAGTTTTGGAAAGATCTAGACTATTTTTGTTCAAAGAAGAATATTTATATTTTATCATCAATTGGAAGTATCAAAAGGATTTTCACTCACATTCCAATCATAAATATAAGAAATTTCCGCGACATCCACAGTGTTCAAGAAAAAGTCTATTTCCTTAACATAGGTTCATCTTATTTATTGGTGTAGCAAATGAAAAGATGTTTGTTATCTCAAAAATATGGAATCCTCCAAATATTTTTTTCTTTTTGTTATTTATTTTCTATAAGAAATTCACGCGTTATGCAATCAATAAGTGAAAGTCGTAAAAGTTTCCTTGTATACAAATCTTTCATGTTTCTATTCAAAGAGTTGGTACCGTCAACTCCTTCAACGGCGGTGAGGATAGCACAAGTTGGGGAGGGTGATTGTATTTTTCTTTTTCTGTCTGAAGCAAAAAGTCGCCGTTACCGCATCTCCCCCTCTCTAACTCGTAAAGAAAGGCGTATCGGATATTTTCAATTGAATATTTGAATGTAATTTATGATTTGTGTGTGTAGAGTAAAATATATTTTGCTGAACTATACAGACTTTTAACCCACATTTCTGAAGAGGTGAATAGTTATTGTATTCAAATTTGTTATTGAAACTAACTCTTTGAAAATTCCTTTACAGGTTTAACCTTCTTATGATAAAATTATACAATACATTATTTTCTTTGAAATCGAAAATTTATTATTTTGAAAGTTGTAATATAATATTTTCTTGGAAAGTAATGAGAAAACATTACTTCCCAATCAAATAGTCAGTTCTACAACATATAAAAATATATTTAAAAGAAAAAAAAATGCTAAATAATCAGATTTCTTTAATTTTCCAGACAGTATTTAAAATTTATTCTTAAAACATTAAAATTAGTGTCCTCTCGTTGATATATTCACTGGTATAGATGTGTACATATTTAATCAAGTTAAAAGAATTTTAAAAATAAAGTTTGAATTGATTAAATTATTTTTCAAATAAGGGTATTCCTCGATCTGATCTAATCGTAGGTTCACAAGGTATATGTTTTCAAGTTAAATAATATTCCATTGAGAAACAATCTTTTCTAAAAGCATAACACATTCTTCTAGTTTAGTAAACATTAGGTGTTGGACTATTGTATTCAACTCTTCTATGATAAAATAATTTTTATACTTTTCAAATAACCTAGATTTAGACAATGGTGGTAGCTGAAATAATTCTAACAACTAAAACAATTAGAGTTGTAATATATTAAATTATATAAATTTTCATTGTTTCATAACATTGAAGTTATATAAGTTTTACAATGAGTTTATGTAATTTCAGTTACAGTTTTTCGAAAATCGACTGAAAATGGATAACTACCATTTTTTTTTTTTTTTTTTTTTTTTTTTTTTTTTTTTTTTTTTACTTTTTTAAAAACTTATTTTGAAAAAAAATTTTTTTGTAAAAAATGTTTTTGAAAAAAAAAAAAAATTTTTTTGAAAAAATATTTTTGAAGTTTTGGTTTTTGTAAAAATATTTTTGAAGTTTTGGTTTTTGTAAAAAAAATTTTTGTTGTAAATTTTTTTTTTTTTTTTTTTTTTTCAAAAACTTTGTTTTGAGTTTTTTCACTTTGTGGTTTTTGTTTTTACATTTATGTTTTTTCCTTTCACTTTTACAATTTTTTCATATTATAAATATTTTTTGTTAATATTTCTAGAAAACGATGAAAATATTTTGTAAACTTGCATAATTTTTCATACATCTGTTTATTTTTGTATGTTCTTATGCATTTTTTAAGTTGTGGGAGCGTTATTTCACTTAAAATGTTATGTATTTCATTAATGTAATAAGTATTAGAAAATAAACACAACGATATATGCATATAAAAGAATATTTAATTTGAGCATTTAAAGAATACACTGCAAAATAACATCTATACATTCATACTGGTTAGAAGAATCATAAAATTACTTTTCAGCAGTGCGTATGTCTTCCAAATTTTAAGTTTGAGATATTGTTGTAAGTGTTGTGAAAATATGATGGATAAATAGCCTAAATATCTTCCTTTATTTCTAAATTCTTCAAAAGTCTAACTAATTTTTGAATATCTTCGCTATGTTTACATATATCTGATGATGCTTTATACGATGATGTGTGCATTTTTGATTCACGTCTCCTTGAAAACAGCATTTATGATAATCCTTCCAAGTGTAAGGTTTTTCACCTGTATAGATTTTTGTATGTTCTGCTAAATTCCATTTACTTATGAAGTGTTTGCAGCAAATAGAGTACATCTGTAGTAGAAATAAATGGACACAGTTAGGATTCTCTTCAATAATATAGGTAAAAAGCACTTGTTAAAGTGTAGGTAGTAAGACAAATCATTTTTGTATTTACTCTAATTACGTTTCATATACGAATTCTAGTATTTCTCATATAAGTACTCATATATGTGTTATTCGTTAACGCTACATGTGTTAGGGATGAATCATTCGGGTCATTAATTTCTGAAGTTTGCTGCTGTTTTGGTTCATCTTGTTGAAACATCTGTATAATGAAAGAAATATATATTTAGTAAAGGTTTAATGTATAAATAATCGCGTATTTATTTATTTTTATTAAATACATGTATATTGTAATCAATTTCGTGTACATTTAATATAAATTAAATTTTCTTCATTTATTCATATGATAGTAATTTCTCTGAGGGGTACATATCTGATAATTTTTAGAAAAGTGTGAAACACAAATTATTCTGTGATAATGAGCATTGTGGTAAAATTCACATAGCTTGGTTTCGGAAATAGGTTATTTGAAATGTGAAATGTTAAAATTAAAGAAGCTTGGTTTCGGAAATAGGTTATTTGAAATATGAAATGTTAAAATTAAAGATTGTATTTGTACATGCTATGTATAATCAAAAACTATAAATATATTATTATTTAAAAAACTCGATGGACGATAATTCAGATGCAAGATGAAAACATTAAGATCAAGTGCAGGATGAAACATATAATTTGATTAATACTATGGAAGTGCTAACTCAAGATAAACCATGTATACTATATATCATTAAAACTATAAAGATAGTATTTATATTTTAAGCAACTTGATACACGATAATTCAGAAGTGCGAGATGAAACATCTGATGAATTGATTAAAAATATGAGTAGATTAGTTTTAATACATTAGATGATTATAGCAGTAAGAAATTTCGTGTAGGAGCAATGCATACATGATGAAAATAGAATGGAATCAATTGACTTCAACTCCTGATCCAAGTTAGTATTTATCTCATGTGTGTAATGTGGAAATATAAAAGGTGAAGAATCAAGTTTGATGTAAATAAATATTGTGGTATTGGTTTAAAAACTAAAAAAGTATTGAATTTTACTGAATTAGAAAGCATAAAATTTGATTAAATAATGTTTTATGTAAAATATTAAGGTTGTGATTTAAAAGACTATTGTAAAACTAATCAAATTCGTTTAAATTCACCTTTACCCCTTAAAAAAATAATATTTCTATTATTTTGCTTAATTAATTATACTGATTATGTCTTCCAAAATTTAAATTTTGGGATATTGCGGTAACTGTTATGAAATTGAAGTGCATAAAATGTCTCTTTTTTCTCCCAGACTTCTAAATATACAAGAATGCGAGGTTATTGCTTTGTTCATTTCCCTACCTGAAGTAAAAAATTGGGGGAGATAGGGGTGAAAAGGTATGGTGAGAGACTTCAAAGGAATGAGTTTTGGTTTCAATATGACATCACAAGAAGCAGGTGTTGTTTTCAAATTTGTGTGTGGAGTATTTATTGAAATGTGTTCGTTTATGCATTAAAATTCTACTTAGTTAGTATATAAAAGTATGATGAAATTTCCAATTAGAGTAAAAGTTAACCAAATTCGTTTAATTCGTCTTTTTTCGTTAAAAAATAATTAGTTTCCTTTGTTAATTGTTCAATTATCGAAATTCTTTGAGGTAACGACTGTTCAAAAACTAAAAAATATGTTTAAATTTCTATTTTAAGTTGTGTATCTGATTTTATATTGAAAATAAATAAATAAATAAATAAAAATATGAAGAAATCAGTTAAAAATTTAATATTTTCTGCTGCTTTGCTTAATTAATAATGTTCATGAAGGAAATGGTTGTCCAAAACTGGAATGCATGCTTAAATTTCTTTCTATCAAATTGATAGCCCGAAGTTTGAGTTGAAAAAATCGTAAAAAATCAGTCTTTTTCTATAAAACTTGATATTTTCCATTGTTTTTTACTTAATTAACGATACTCATTAAGATGTCTATGAAGCAAAATTCAAATATATGTTTAACTTTCTTGTATTAAATTGATAATCTCATCTTGTAGTTGAAGAAATCTACATAAAATGGTTAAAAACTGAGATTTTAATTGTTTCGCTTAATTAATAATACTCATTAAAATTACGGTTGTTCAAAATTCAAATACAAATTTAATCTTCATCTTATAGTATGATTCAATGATGAGATGTGATTGATAATATTTTTAATTAGGGAAGGTTGATCACCTCTCCTGTTAGAATAGAATATTCCTTTTTTCCACTAGGGGGCGTTTGTGGAGGGGGATGTATGGTGGGGGCAGGAGGGACCGCAGGCGGGGCAGCTGGAGGAGCAGGTGGGGCAGCCGGAGGTGGGACAGCCGGAGGTGGGACAGCCGGAGGTGGGACAGCCGGAGGTGGGACGGTCCCGCAGTCCCGCCTCCGGCTGAGCCCGTACTCTTATTTTCCTACTACTACTACGGAATAAAAAAAATATTTATTAAAAATCTCTGGGTAAAACCAGTGGTGCATTTTACTACTTTTAAAAAGGACAGGGTGCATTTTGTAAATTTGAAAAAGGGCAGAGTGCTGCACCCTTCAAAAATGGCCTAATGAACACTATATAAACATAATTCTCTTTTTTATGTGATCAGTCGAAGAAATTCGTGTTTATTAAGCAATCTGCTGATGAAATTTGTTTTTTGAGCAATCTGTCGGCAAAATTGACATTTCTTATGCGATTTATGGAGGTAACTCGCTATTTTTAAGAGATTCATGGATATAATGCGCTCTTTGAGCTTTTTGTTGACGAAATTTGTGTTTTTTGAGCTACCTTCCAACAAAATTTGCGTTTTTTCAGGAATGTGGATGTAATTCACAATTTTTATGCAATATGTCGGCGTAATTTGTGTTTTTTATGCGATTTATGAACATAATTCGTGATTTTTATGAGAACTGTGAACGTAATTTCGTGTTTTTTACGCGATTCATGGAATAATTCGGGTTTCTTGAGCAATTCATTGATGCAGTTCGTGGTTTTTGAGAGATTGCTGGACATAATTTGAGGTTTTTATGAGATTCAGGGACGTAATTCGTGGTTTTTACGAGATTCATGGTCGTAATTTGTAGTTTTTACGAGAACCACGCACAAAATTCGTGTTTTTTACGAGAACCATGCACGAAATTCATGGTTTTTATGAGAACCACACACAAAATTTATGATTTTTACAATAATCATGCACGAAATTTGCAGTTTTTAATGAGATTCAAGATTCATGCACAAAATTCACGTTTTTTACGTGGTTCATGGATGGAACATACGTTTTTCTTGGAGGTTTTTGTCGAAATGTTCGTTTTTTACACGATTCTTTGTTGAAATTTTTTTTTCAGAGAGGGGGGGGGGGAGGATGTCAATAGGAATTTTCAGGCTCTAGGTAATGCATGTTGACGGAAATTATTTTGCCTTTCTTAAACAGATTAATCTTTCCACTTGATTTTTTTTTTTTTTTTTTTTTGGAGGGGGGATCAGATTCGGTTTTATAAATGTATGTCAGCAGAAATTATTTTTTCTCTTTCGAATCATTGTTAAGATTCGACAGAATTTTTTTTTGAGTTTAGATAGAGTTCAATTCAAACAGAATTTACATGTTCTGGTCAAATTGCATTTCCACCGGAAATATTTTGTCCTTAGGGTGGATCGATTGTCTATGGCGAAAAAAAAATTACCATTCATCAAAATCTACCTATGCGGAAAAGGTGTTCCCTTGTATGGAGATTAAGGGCAAAATAATAAAAAAAAAATAATTTTAAAATTTAATACTGCCACAAAAGGGTTGAATTTTCGAAAAAAATTGAAAAAAGACCGAATTTTGGTTAGGTTATTTTTCTCAAAAACTAATTACTTTAATAATTTTTAAAATCCAACAATGCGGAAAAGATGTTATATCGTATGGAGGTTAAGTAAAAAAGAATAATAAGTAATGAATTCGAAATTTAATGCTGCCACAAAAAAGTTGAAAATTCGATAAAATATTGAAAAAAATGGAAAAGATCTAATTTTGGTTAGATTTATTTTTGACGCAAAATAATCATTTTAATATCAATCAAAACCTAACTTTGCGTAAGCAATATTATATTGCATGGATATTAAGTTTTAAAAAATAAATAAAACTAATTTCGAAATTTAATACTCCTGCAAGTGATTTAAAGTTTCGAAAAACTTGCAGTTCCAGTTTTTTCAGCTATAATGTGTCTGCTTGTATTGTGTAGCTTAGTGTACCTTGAATATTACTGTACCATGGCGTTGTTAAAAAAATAAAAAGAGAGAGAGATATGAATTATACCCTATTTGGGTCTAGCTTTGATATGCCAGTAAATATGCTCCCTATTCTAAAAAGTTATAAAATTACATATTGGTATTTAAAAAATAACCGAAGAAAGGAATCGGTCAACATCTATTTATTTCCTGCCAATGAAAAGGAGTTGCTAATAAGTTACTAGTGACCTGTAAATGAGATTCAATCTCAATAATTTACCACAGCAGAATTTTAAGAAAAATTAAACTGTTTAACGACAAATATTGCGCTTTTCTTAATTCCTGTAAAACAAAATAAGATACTGAAAGCTACTACAGTCTTTTGGACCATTTCCGAAAATACTGCCTATTTTTTTCAGTTCAATAGATTTGAATATAAATATGAATATTGAGTATAAACTAAACCGACGTATTGAGAGCAAACTCATTTTTCTGCATCATCAGCTATCATTGAAAAGCCAAACTGCTGCCGAGCTAGGTGTTACATCATCAGAATATTGGACAGTTTGTGCACTTCCGACCAAGCAGGTGCTGCCATCGTGTCTGGTGCATTTCAAGATGTGGACATTATCTCACAAAACTATGAATCGAATGCTACTGACAGAAAAAAATCGGCATGACAAAACAAACCTCCATCGTTTTAGTCATTCTCTTTAGTCATTTGTAAAAGATTATGATCATGACCATTTTCTTTAAACTTTGATGGGTGTAAAGACAGACTACATCACTAGAAAACAACAGAAGAAAAATCATAATAGAAGCAGACTTGAGCTTGAAAAAAGAACTGGGTTCCGAATACATCCGTCACATATATGTAAATTCTGGGAGAGTACCAAACAATTTGGAAACACGACGTACATTTTTTTTTTTTGTCATGAACTAACAATAATATACATGTAACAAAGTTGATTGCGATCGGTTGTGACGGAATATCTGTTAACATAGATGTTAAAGAATGTGTTACTCGAAATATGGAACTGATCTTCAACCGTCCACTACAATGGTTTTTGTGCTAGTTACACACCAATGAGGTTCCACTATGTCATCTTTTTGCAGCTTGGATGGAACCACGGCTTAGCACAAATGTTTCACTGGTGAAATAGAAAGATTATTCGCAGCATGTTAGAAGCTTTTTGTATTTTCATTTATATCAGTATATGAATTCTAAAAGCGCGCGAGTGAAATCAAACAGTCTGCTGTAATCCTAATCATTACATTAAAAAATATCTATATTTTCCTTTTACCACCTTTTTGACCTTTTGCGACGGATTACATAGATTTAATTAAATAGGAAAATGTGTCGAACCTCCACTAACTCAGGAATTTAGTAACGACATGATTTCAGAAGCAATATGTAAATCCAGCAATAATTCCAGTGGCAATAACATCTACTATCAATAGTATCTATTCACGCAACGCTCATTCTACAAAACTAATAATCAAAAGAGTCACGGAAGTATTTCTGCTGTGTGTGGACCATAGTATATAAGATACAATTTTATAAAAATAAAATTGAATTACAAAATCTCATGCCGATTTTCAATACCGAACGTCATTATCGCCAATTGCAATGTTGACGACTTTTCTTGATTTAATACTAATGAAGCTGTTAATTAATAAACTAAAGTTTTTATCTTGTAATCAATCAAATATCCCCTCATTGCAATAAATGTTAAAAATGTCTAAAATTCATATTTTATTTTACAAGAAAAAGTTGATTTTTTACCGTAAAAACGTTCAAATACATAAATCTGAGCCACATTGAGGCAGATTTAAATTTTGAAATTAATTTTTTAAATTATTTTTCTCATACTCAGCATATAATATAACATCTTTTACGCATAGGTAGGTTTTGGATAATTTTCTAAACTATTATTTTGAATCAAAAATAATCTAGCCAAAATTAGGTCTTTTTTCACTTTTTTTCGAAATTCAACCTCATTGTGGCAGTAGTAAAATTTAAAATTAATTTTTTTAATTATTTTTCCCTTAATCTCCATCCAAGAGAACATCTTTTCCGCATAGGTAGGTTTTGACACTGTGAAAAAAAAAATTTCGATCCACCCTACTGTACATATACTGTGTTATACCGGGGGGAGCAGGGCGGTTCGGATTGGGTTTAAGATTTATAGGTTCTGTCTGTGTATATCGACAAAAATTATATTTTCTTTCTCAGATCAGGGTATGGTTGATAGATTTTAATAATTGTTTTTCTTTTTTTTTTGGGGGGGGGGGGGTGATTTTTCTGGTTTCGGATTGACTTCAAATTGAATTTTCAGGTTCTTGTTGAGTTGCATTTCAATGTATATCATTTTGTCACAGATTTTTTTTTGGTTACAATTGAGTGAATTTTCTTTTATGGTGTTCGGAATAGGTTGAAATTGATTTTAATTGGAATTTCCCGGTTCTGCAGAGTGTATAGTGACAATAATTATTTTGTCTTTATTGAACAGATTTATGTTTCCATTGATTTCTTTTTTGGGTTTGGAATTGAGTTTCAGATTAACTTTCTAGTTCTTGTCAATATGTATCAGCAAAAACTATTTTTCTTTTTCAGATCAGATTAGGGTTTGATTTTTTTTTTTTTTTTTTTTTTTTTTTTTTTTTAGAATGGATTGGGTTTGATTCAAAATTTTCAAGTTCTGGACAGGTTTGCATTTCCATGGGAGATATTCTGTCATGTAAAAATACTGAACTATGGTTACATGTTTTTTTTTTTTTTTTTTTTTTTTTTTTTTTTTTTTTTTTTTGGGGGGGGGGGGGTTGGATTGGGTTTAAGGTAGAGTTATTTGGAATTTCCAAGTTTTGGTCAGTACGTACTATGAAAACTACATTTCTTCCTCGAATTGGGATATGGTTGGATAGACTTTTTTTAAAATCTGGTTTCAGGTTGACTTCAAACGGAATTTTTATATTCTTCTGTATCAACATATATTATTTTGTTGAAGACAGAATGGGTATAATTTGACAATTTTCTTTTAGGGTTTAGGATAGATTTTATTAGGAATTTTCAGATCCTGGATGGTGCACGTTGACAGAAATTATTTTCTCCTTTTTAAACACATTTATGTTTTCACGGACTTTTTGGCTCGGAGTAAATGCGTATCTGCAGATTTTTTTTTTTTTTTTTTTTTTTTTTAATCAGGCTAAGGTACAATAGAATTGTTTTCAGGTTTGGATGTAGTTCAATTCAAATGGAATTTTCAAGTTCTAGTCAGGTTGCATTTCAATGGGAAATAGTATTTTGCCCTGTACTAATATCGTATTATGATTATATGGAAATTTTTCTGGATTCGGATTGAGTTTATGATACACTTTAGTTGGGATTTACAGCTTTTGTCTGTGTATATCAACGGAAATTATATTTTCTTTTTCATATCAGGATATGGTCAGGATAAACCAAATGGATAAACCAAAAACTTTATGAAAACGTAATATTGGGTCAAAAACTTTCTGCAAGTTAATTATAATGTCTAATAAAATACGCATTATTATATTTATTTAGTATGTACAAAATTTGCTTTTATTACACAATTCATGGACATAATTCGAATTTTTTACGCAATTCATAAAAATAATTTACTTTTTTTATGTGACTGATGCACAAAATTTGTGTTTTTTAAGTGACTTATGGACGTAATTCGCTTTTTTTTGCGATCTGTCGACGAAATTTGCGTTTTATGAGACCTGTCAATGAATTTCGCATTTTATTAGAGATCTGTCAGCGAAATTCAAGTTTTTTATGCGATTCATGAACATAATTCACATTTTTTAAGGGATTTATGGACTTTTTTATATGATTTATAAAATAAACATAATTCTTTTTTTTTTATGTGATCGGTCGAAGAAATTCGCGTTTATTAAGCAATCTGTCGATGGAATTTCTGTTTTTTGAGCAATCTGTCGGCAAAATTGACGTTTCTTATGTGATTTATGGAGGTAACTCGCTATTTTTAAGCGATTCATGGATATAATGCACTCTTTGAGCTTTATGTTGATGGAATTTGTGTTTGTTGAGCTATCTTCCAACAAAATGTGCGTTTTTTCAGGGATGTCGATGAAATTCACGATTTTTATGCGATCTGTCAACATAATTTGTGTTTTTTATGCGATTTATGAATATAATTAGTGTTTTTTATGCGAATTGTGAACATAGTGTTTTTTACGTAATTCATGGATAAATTCGCATTTCTTGAGCGATTCATTGATGCAATTCGTGGTTTTTGAGCGATTCCTAGACATAATTTGAGGTTTTTGAGCGATTTCTGGACATAATTTGAGGTTTTTATGAGATTCATGGACGTAATTCGTGGTTTTTACGAGATTCATGGTCGTAATTCGTAGTTTTTACGAGAACCATGCACAAAATTCAGGTTTTTTACGAGAACCATGCACGAAATTGACGGTTTTTATGAGAACCACACACAAAATTTGTAATTTTTGCAATAATCATGCACAAAATTCACATTTTTTAATGAGATTCATGCACGAAATTCACATTTTTACGTGGTTCATGGATGGAATATATGTTTTTCGTGCAGCTTTCTGTCGAAATGTTCATTTTTTACACAATTTTTTATTGAAATGCATGCTTTCATCCGATTTTTCCCGAAATGCACGTTTTCTTATGCGATTCTTTGTTGAAATTCGTGATGTTTTTAGGGCTTTTTGGCAAAACTAGCATTTACAGTAAATAATTAGGATAGCTATCAATAGGAATTTTCAGGTTCTGCATGTTGACAGAAATTATTTTGCCTTTCTTAAACAGATTAATCTTTCCACTGATTTTTTTTCTTTTTTCTTGGGGGGGGGGGGGGGGGTTGCTCAGATTGGGTTTTTGTAAATGTATGTCAGCCGAATTTTTTTTTTTTTTAATCAGGTTAAGATTTGACAGAATTGTTTTTCGATTTTAATGAGTTCAATTAAAATGGAATTTTCAAGTTCTGGTCAAATTGCATTTGGACTGGAAATATTTTGTCCTGTACACATACAATGTTATAATTATACGGATTTTTTTTTTTTTTGTGTGTGTGTGTGGGGGGGGGGGGGGTTGGATTGGGTTAAAGATACACATAAGTTGGGATTTATAAGTTTTGTCTGTGTATATCGATGGAAATTATATTTTCTTTCTCGGATCAGGATATGGATGGATAGATTTTAATTATTATTTTTTCTTTTTTTTTTGGGGGGGGGGGAGTGATTTATCTGGTTTCGGATTTATTTCAAATTGAATTTTCAGGGACTTATCGAATTGCATTTCATTGTATATCATTTTGTCACAGATTTTTTGGGTTACTATTGAATGGATTTTCTTTTATGGTGTTCGGAATAGGTTTAAATTGATTTTAATTGGAATTCCCCGGTTCTGGAGAGTATGTTGACAATAATTATTTTGTCTTTATTGGACAGATTTGTTTCCATTGATTTTTTTTTTCGGGTTTGGAATTGGGTTTTAGGTTAACTTTCTTGTTCCTCTCAGTATGTATCAGCAAAAACTATTTCTCTTTTCAGATCAGGTTAGGACCCATCCACAAATTGAAGAGGTAAAATTTTTTAGCAATTGTGCATTGAGGAAATTTAAGCATTACTATTAATTTACAAATTTGATTTTCATGTTTCAAAAACAAAATTTTTGTCAATTGGTAATTTCTTTTTTCTACAAATGACAGTAAACAGGTTGTAGATTGTACTAGAGGCTCAGTAAAATGCTTAGTGTAGCTTCAAATATTGGCAGGAAAAGTTATAACAACTGCTGAAGAATTTGCTGAAATTGCTGTAAAATGAATCTTAAAATAACTAGTTTATGTCATCAACTATGATAAAGGAGTATATGTTGAAAAGCTCACAGAAAGGTAGGTAGAGGTTTTTCATCTTCTGGGTAGACATGGCACACACTATTTGTAGCCTTTTAATAAATATGTAATTAAATATAGAAAATACTTATTTTCTGATTAAAAAGTTTCCTTTAGCTTCATAGAAGTTAAAGAACATTACTGAAAAGCAATAAAAAGCTAATAAGAATTTAAATTAAAAACAAGCTTTGACATGCAAGACAATATATGAGACTATATCCTTTCGGTGATTACAGAAATAGTTTGAGTACTTTTGGGCTGGGTAGATGCCAGTGTTACATACAGGGGTAGGGAATTTTTCAAAAATCTTACCACCAAGGATTTATTTCACCAGCCCGCAAGATGCAACACACACAGTTGAAAATAGTTACGACAAAATCGCACACGCTTACAGACGAAATTACTATTACTACAATGCATTTTCGTAGTTCTTTTTTCCTATAATATTAAGAAATATATACAACAGAGGTAGCTTAATAAGATTGAATTTAGTGCCATATTTACACTGTAATAATTTGGAAAAATAAAATATCAAGATTAAAAAATTTTTTTTTGATGATGTCTGTATTGCCTGCAGTTTTTCAAAAATTTAAAATGCACTCACCTTGACAGAAAATCCACTTGTCCATTGGTGAGAAAAATGATGTATTTCCCTACCCCTGGTTATATATATACTACAAACATATATAAGTATGTATATCCATATGTATACAAATACATTGTATACGCCAACATGAAAATATATATGTGTGTGTATATATATAACATTGATGCTCAGCAAACCAAAAAGTATCCAAGTTTGTTTGCTGTTATGCTGCCAAGATAATTTCATATATAAAGAAGCAGGAGGGTAAAGATCTAATTTACTTATTTCCAGAAAAAACTATAAATGCTGAGTAGATAAGAACCAAAATACAAAATCATCAATTATAACTTATGGAATTACAAAACAGTTTATTTGTAGGGCCGTACCGAGTACTCGGTATTTACTCGGTATTTGGCATACTCGGCCAATCTGCCGAGTACTCAGTATTCGGCCAAAATTTGGGCCGAGTACCGAGTACTTACCGAGTAGTTGTAAGTATAGGGCAAAATTGAGAAATTTCATTAGCGGCCACTGGCCAGTAAGTAAGACTAGTTGACTAGTTTTTCAAGTGGCCACTTTGTTTAAACCAGTGGCCACTTTTTTATTAAAAAATATTAAGCAGTAAAATTTCTATAAGTATTAATCTAAAACTGAATAGCCCAAATAAATATGTTAATATAAATATATTGAAATCTAAAAAAGTAGAATTTTTGATGAAATGTAAGTAAATTGTATTCTCTTTTTGTAAAAAAGTGGCCACAAAGTGGCCGCTGATAGACAATTTTTCACTGGCCACTTTTTCTCATTTACTGGCCCTGCGGCCGGTGGCTAGTGCTAATTTTGCCCTTTAGTTGTAAGGATTTAAAATCTAAGCATTTATTATCATTACAGTGAGAAATTATTTGGCGCAATACATTACAAATGAATAAATTAAAGTTTAAAGCACTAAAATAGTTAATTTCTTCTTGCAAGCTAGTTTTGGTCGCCATGGCATACCATCATCATCATATTTTGCACTGATGATGGTATGCTATGGCTACTGAAACTAATTTGAAAGAAGAAATAAAATATTTTGGTGCTTTAAATTAAATATTTTTGATTTATTTATAATATTATCGAAGACAAATGAATTTATAACTGATCTGTAAAAGTTATTTGAATATAAATGTATAATATTTGCAATTATTCAAAAAATATTTTATTTAACACATAAAAATGTCTATAAAATATGGAAAAGTAAAAAAAAAAAAAAAGACACAAATGCAAATTCTTCCCTCCAGTTCACTTTTAATCCGCCTTTCATTGTACCACAATTAAAATGACCAAAACTTTCTTTTTCCAAATAATATAGTAATGTTTTAATTGGTAGTTTAACGCCTAATATGGGAATCTATTCATTTGAGCTCATCAATGTTATGATTACTCTGAATGAAAATAACAATTTCATTACACTTCACAGTAATTGCTACTAAACTGTGATTAAATTTATCTTACTTTCAGCAGCATAAAGGCAAAAAAGCTGTTTTAATTCATACAACATTTTCAGTATATTATATTTTGAGCTCCATCTCATGGTTTATTACAGTTAATTACTCTAATAATTAATTTTTTTGGATCCAGGCAAGGAATCTTTTCAAAATTTGAGCATGCAACTATATGGAATGGTCAAAATCCTCCTACAATGTTTCTAGCTATAGCTAACATGTCTAAAATAGCCTGTTAGGCAATAAGCCTGATTTTATTGCAAGTTGCATATTGTGAATAATGGAAGCTTACATCATTACTTTTAACATCAGCTCTTTGAATTATTCAAAATTACAGCAACCAATGATCATTCTTGATACAGATTTCCAGTATCAAAATGAATTTGTAAATTGAAGAATCAGTTAATTTGCATTGGTTGAATTTAATTTTTATGTATCACTTTTATTTTCCATTTATTAAAACTAATGCTACTGTTTTAAACTGTTTGAAATTTCAAAAATTATCTTTAAAGGATGTATAATTACATTTCAAATTAGTTAATTAGAAATTATTCAAAAGTTAATTAAAAAATATATGATTATATGTTAAAGAAGTATGTTTATTATATTTGCACAGACATGTTACTCTTAAAGCTCACTTCATGTGCATTGATAGTTCTTTGTTATACACAACTACTCGGTACTCGGCCAAAGTGCTACTCGGTGCAGCCCTGTTTATTTGTTATATATATGTAGACTCATACTTAACTGCAGAATAATGCTTGATATATGCATAAATTTCATTAATTTTTAAACTAAAATAAAGTTTGCAAACTATATGGAATTTTCTGTCATTCCCTTACCAGAATAAGATTTTCTTTTTCCATTACTAAGACTTATTTAGTGGTATTAAATTACTTATATACACTTTATTCAGGAAAAATAACAAATATAATATTGTGAATAGTTTTAATTAAAAAATAAATTTGTATTAGAATTTGATAGTTTTGAATCTTTCATGAAAATGATATTAAGGACATAGCAGTTATTAAAATTCTAAATAAATGTAATGATTTATAAAGAAGTTAAATACTTGTTATTACAAATGTTAAAATCAATTGCCACTGCTTTAGATAAAAGTACTGTTCTATTGCAGCTGCTCATACAATTTCCTTAACTTTATTTAATAATCAAAATATCATGCAAACTGACAAATGCAAGATTCAAATCTCATTTAATACAATGCGAGCTTTTATGCTATCTTATTTACTTCATTCTAAGTATATGGCATCAAAATTGACAGTTGAGCATAAAGAAAGGGCAAGGAAGGTGCTTTTTTATATCAATCTAAATTTTGTGCCATACATAATAACTGCTTGTTTTAAAAATTTAAATATAAATTCAATCGTAAGCAATAATATCAATAGTTAAACTTGTACAGCATCAGATTACTGTTATTAAAATTTCTCAAGGTATAGAAAATTATGAACAAAAATGAGTGAATAAACAAAGTATTTATATTATTCTTTTCAAACTACTTGCTACTTTGAATAACATTCAGAATCTTTATTTTAATGTTTTAAATAGTAAATTCCTTATATATTAAACATATGTGAGTTATGAATCACAGCAGGCTAAAATTCTTATTAGTATTATTTCTTAGTTTCTGTAAATTTTTGGCGCTTACTGGCAGAAACTAGTTTCTGCCAGTAAGGCATGGCAGAAACTAGTTTCTGCCATGCCAGTTTTAACCGGTTAAAAACACCCCAGCAAAAATTTGCCAGCCCTGATTACTCTATAACTATTTATTGATTTAGAAATTCAAAAATCAATGAATATATCACAATTAGCCCCTTGTTGGTCCCGACATTTTCATACAAGCTTTAGTATATACAATTTGGCTGAATTTTGCATCATAAGCTTATGGTGAAATACAGGGTAGCAAACATGTCATTCTGTTACCATGAATAAAATTAATGTAATTTTTATTCCTAATCGCTTAAATCCTAATTATTAAGTATATTTAATAAAAGTTAATGGTGGTGCTTAAAATTCAGATAAAACAAATTTCCTAATTCCAATAATTTTTCATTCTGAGATTAAAACAACATCAACTTGTTACTTAAACCGTTATTCTATTATCGTGGAATGGACCCAATCACACCTGTCGGTTTATTTTTTTTTTGAGTTTTCCATGGTTTTCTTCTAACCTTGGATTTTCACTGAACAACCATCCATGAAAGGCACCCCCTCCCTCTTTAGGGCCTATATTCCATGTGTTGATAATTGGCTGTCATACAAACAGCCAACAGCTACCTATGCTCTTCACAATAAAGCTAAAAAATTTTAGTTGTTAGTATTTCAAAATATTTATTTGTTAGTGAGTTAGTTATTTTAACCCTTAGCGCTCTGTTGGCTTTGCTATGGAGCCGTCAGTCATAAAGTACAAAAACATGTGGACACTAAGGGTTAATTGAAAAAATTTTAATTTGTGTTAAATCTTTTTTTTTTTTTTTTTTTTTTTTTTTTAGATGTAATTTATTTAAATAATGGCTTTAAATTTTGATATGAGTGTTTTGCATTCTTTAGTAGTAACAGTACCTGATTTTTTTTTTCTTTTCTTATATAAAAGAGGCTAGACTATGAATATTAAATTAAAGCTTCTGATAGGAAAAAAAAGAAACAGGTAAATAAATATTTTATGAAACTCAATGTTAAAATATTATTATAGAGTATAAGTCACTTCTTTTAAAACCAATGCTATTGCTAAAATTTGGCAAATGAATTTTTTAATCAAGCAAGTTTAATAAGTGCTTGTAAACTAACATTATCAAACTACATTAAGATTCTTATAACTATTTTAGATGTCCAGTTCATGAATGTTACATTATGAATTAAATAACAATACTAAGTTCTAAGCTGCAAAAATTATGCTTTCATATTTTGTTTATTGATTTGTATAGTGCATATACAGTAGACTCCCTCAAATCCGCACAGCTTGGGACCAGAGGTTTTGCGGATTTTAGAATTTTGCGGATTTCTGGTCATTGCTTTGTTTACATTTTTTAAAATATAATTTGAATGTAATTAATAATGAAATCAAAAGTGTAATGAATGCATAAAATATACTAAAATATTAAAATAAGTAATAAATTAAAATAATAAAAAGTTACATTTTTTAAATGATTAAAATATTAAAAGGAAAGGTCAAGTTAATAATCAATATTGTACAATTAAATATTCCTTATAAAAGAGGAAATGTGTTTTTCCTAAATTATATAATGAAACTTGCCTCATAAAGGTACATTACTAATTCACATCAGGATCATAAAATAATGAAACTTTATTTCAGGATAGCCAGACTTAATAACTAATAAAGCTTGATTAACACATAATATATTTCGTAAGATTGTGATTACCAATGATATTAGCAATATCTTTATTTTTTCAGAAATAAATTACTCTTTCTTCATGAATAAACATGAATTCAATAACCTTAACAAAAATTATAAATTAAAAAATGTATGGAATTAATATAAAACTGAAAAAACAAATTTTTGCACCTACATCTGAACTGAATATTTCATTGTTTACATTCATAAAATATATGCCGATTTTAGAGAGTTGCGGATTTTAGGAGTGCGGATTTGAGGGAGTCTACTGTACCTACATATTTTTTTTCTATTAGAATACTTTTGTATTGGATTTATAATTTGTCAAGACAAAAATTTTTAGAATTAAATTTAAATCATCAGGTTCTTAAAGAGAAAAAAAATCTATTGGGAACAACATCTGATCACAGACCACCATGATGCACTGTAGTACCTTTATAGCAATTGATAAACAACATATTTAAAATAGAAACATGGATTTTCAAAATTATTAATGAAAAAATATGATGCATGCAACATTAAAAATTAAAATTGCAGTAACTGATGCATATCAGTGCTCTATGCACATAAAATTTATGGATGCAGCAGACTTGTACAATGATGTCTAAAGTGCATGAAATTTGTTAAAGCCGAAGTCAATAACACATGTATAAACACTTTGCCCATATGAAAACAAACAACAAAAATTAATGGATACAGCAAACTGTTCAGTAAATTCATTGGAAAATCATTAAAAAGGTCTAATGCATGTATGGGCACTGTGTGCACACAAAAACAAAAATCATGAATTTCATCCACATCAGCTTCGTAAAAATTGCAAATTTTGGCCATCAGCTTCGTAAAAACTGCAAATTTTGGCCATCGGCTTCGTAAAAATTGCAAGTTTTGGCCATCGGCTTCGTAAAAATTGCGAATTTTGGCCATCGGCTTCGTAAAAATTGCGAATTTTGGCCATCGGCTTCATAAAAATTGCAAATTTCGACCATCGGCTTTGTAAAAGATGCGAATTCCATTGATTAACTTGGTAAAAATCCTGAATTTTGTTAATTGGCTTTGCAAAAATAGTTAATTTTGAAGATATGCTTCGTAAAAGTAACAAATTTCAAGAATCACACTCGAAAAAATGCAACCTGCGACAATCCGACTCGGAAAATCATGAATTTCATGGATTGCACCCAAAAAATTGTGAATTTCATCAATCGGCTTTGTTGAAATTGCGAATTTCGTTGCTGTACTTGAGAAATATCGTAAATTTTGTTGATGAGACAAGAAACCAGTATGGAACTAGTCGATCAAGTACAGAAAATTGGAAAATTTTGACAATCAGTTTTATAAAAATCACAAATTTCATCAATTGGTTTCGTAAAAATTGTGAATATTTTACCAAGCACAGAAAAATTGTGAATTTTTTCGCGTGGTGTTATAAAAGTTGCAAATTTATGGATTGGTTTCATAAAAAGCACAAATTTGGTTGATTACGCATAAAAAATTGCAAATTTTGTTGATCAGGTGCAGAAAAAATGGGTATTTCATTGATTAGGCATGGAAAAATCTTGTCAATCTGCTTTTTCTTTCTCTTTCATTGCTAAAGTTTACATTTTTTTAGCACCATCCACTTATGTTTGTTTCTTTAGCACTTTTAATAAAACAAAATTTACTCTCAAGAATTATTACATCTTGAAAATAATCCTTGCTACATCTGCTATATATGCAAACATAAAAACTGCTGATATAGATTATACACCCCTACCGTTCCGTACATGAAAAGAAAAGAAAAAAAAACAATGAATGCAACAAACCCGCTTTGCAATCGCTGAAATCTTTACAGCTTCAGTCACTAATGAAGGTATCTTCTTCCCCCCCCCTCCCCCCCCCAGAAAAAAGAAAAAACATTAAATAAACTTTGGTGGTGATCTAGGATCAGGAGAAATTTTGTAAAATCATAAACAACTGAGTACGATTTTAACGACAAATTTTAAAATATTGCAAATTTTGTCCAAGAATTCCAAAGAAACACAAATTTTGTCATTAGATTTCAAAATTACCGCAAATCTTGTAATAGGAATACAGAAAAACCTGCTAATTTCTTCAAAAGATTGCGAAAAAGTTTGCAAAATTTGTCAAAAGATGTGAAGTTTTTTTAAAAGGTTCTTCAAAAAATCATCATATAACAGAAAATTTCATCAAAGAAACGTAAAGAAAGAAAGAAAAAAAGACACAAATTTATTAAAAGAGCACAAAATCAGCAAATTTTCGCAGAAGATTGCAAAAAAAAATTGAAAATTTAATTAAAAAATAGTGAAATAAACGGCTGCCATCCTTTTATACAAATCAAATATAAGTAATTACATACAGCTGCAATAGCAAAAGTAAAGTGAGATTGAATTTAGCAAGAAAAATAAAATTTTCAAAGACATTGGCTGGCAAATCTTAATTTAACATTTTGAAATTGAAACCATAATGAATTTCATAAAAGGACAAACATATTACTATATATTTTTTAATTATCAAATACTGCTTGGTTAAAAAGTAATAGTTTGTTCACACTTCCCAATAATAATTGAATTTGTATATATAAAAAATTATATGAATTCTGGTTTTTCTACTCTTTAAACTTAGCTAAAATTGACACAATTTCAAAATGAAATTAATAATGACAAAAATGAATAAGAAAAAGTAATGTTAGCATTTCTGAAAAACATATTCAAGCAATTTTAACCTAAAAATTAATTTTAAGGGTTATAAATTTAAGAAATCAATAATTGAAATATAGAAATATGCGAAAAGGCACAATTCTTACAGCACATTAAAACGTAGTCGTAGTATTGTTAATTAATTTACGATATAACATTGGAAAGAGTTATTAACATCTAGAAAGTTAATAACATCTCAATATATTTTGAGAATTTTAGAGTTACAAACAATTGTTAAACTCATGATTAAATATAAAAACTTTGTTTACCAAAATTTAGCAATAGCGTAGCGTATGTGTTAGTTTGAAAACGCGTCGAAATAGTTAATTAACATAGCAAGAAATAGCACTTATACTTTTTATTACTATTTTAATAATGAGTTTCAAAAAACATTTATTTACCTTTGTTTTTTTGCTTCCTTCGAAATCACCAACACCAACGAAAGGCGAGACGAACAAGAAATATCGCGCCCATTTTTTAAAGGATGGTTGGTTGTTTGAATTTTAAGACAGAATAGATTATCCGATATAATATCGATAGTGACAAAAATGTAATCGAAACGCTAAGTAGAAACTAGAAAAGCACAGTTCGAGGCACAGTTTGTTTGATGTCGGATAACAGGAAAGACGATCTTATTCTAAAATGGCGGATACATTTGGATAGAAACGACAAGACACTGATTGACTCTTTTGGAAGGAGTGAGTATCGACTTTTTTGAAAGGAGTGAGTGTGACTCTTGAAAGAGTGAGTATTAAAAATACGAAATAAGCATAATTTTCCAGTTTATATTATGAAATAGAGGTTTTTGAAATTAAAAATTGAAATATTTTGGTGTTTTTTACCATTTTACGCCATATATTGGTTCAAAGTTTAACGGATTTTTTTTTTTAATTTTTAATGTCGGGCTTTCACTCTCATTGGTGGAGTGAGCCAGTCACTCTCATCCGTGGAGTGACCCTCTCACTCTCGATTATAGAGTGAGATTATTCACTCCTTTGTATAGAGTGGAAAATTCCACTCTTTTAGGAGTGTATTTTTACAAAAGTCACTCCAAAAAGAGTGAAAATGGCTCTCACTCTCCCAAAAAGTGAGCTTTTCACTCTTTCCACTTTTAGAGTGTAATTTCAAAAAAAGCTTTAATTAAATAACAAATTTTATTTTCCTTTGTTACTGGTGTGACAAAAATAAATTTTGCAAAGAAAAGTGCTGCCCAGTCACACTGTACATACGAGTGCAAAATGTTAAAGGGGATGATTTTTGCATTTGAGATAATGAAGTAGTCTGTGATGAAAATAAAACTACGGAATTTTGTGAGTTATGTTGGTACAGAGGTGTGCAACTCAACTGATAAGCATTAATTTATCTGCAATTCAGATGATGATATCGAAGTGCATTTATTCTTATTAGTGCCAGAGGTGTAATTGCACACTGTAAAAAAAAATTCAGGAGGTTACTAAAAATTTTTTAGTAAATTTGTATTCCACAGAATTTTTTAGTAACCATTACAAACTTTTTTTTTGCAAGTGAAACAAGCATTTCTTTTGTATGCTGAACAAAATAATTTTTTGTATAACTAACTTAAAAATTTTTAGTATGAACCATCAAGCAAAATTTAGTAATAGCTCCAAAATGATTTTTAATAACCTTTACATGTGCCCGAAGGGAGGAACTTCCTTCGAGCTGCATCCAAACTTCTGAAAGGATAGATTTTCGGTAAAACCACAATAGATGGCAGCACCAAGCATTCCTACCTGCTCCGATAGGATTTTCATAATCCCTTTATTAACGAGCACTTACACCACATACGTTCGGGGCGTATTTGGCCGTGTCCATCATCGAACCCGGGACCTTTCAGCCTGGAGTCCGTTACTATAACCACTATGCTATCAAGGCCACACCAAGAGTGTTTTAGTAATAGCTATTAAAAATATAAAACTATTAACTCTATTCATTGCTAATATTTTTTCTAGTAATTCTTACAGATTTTCTAGTAACCGACTAAGATTACTAAAAATTTTTTAGTAATTACAAGGATCACTAAAGTTTTTTTAGTAGATCGACCCTTTTTTTTTTACAGTGCAGACAATAATTTCGAGTTCACAACTGAAATTCCATAATTGGTTAAAACTCGATTCACATATTAAAATACAATTGGTCTGCCAAGTCATATTTAGGTGGAAAACACATATAAATCCGATTTTAATGGTTGATTCGTAGGTTTATCATTGGGACATCCTGCACCTAGTCCCCTGTATTTTCGCAGATTTGAGTGCAGGAAAACATAATGGTAAATCTACGAGTCAACCCCTAAATTCAGATTTTTAGGTGTTTTCCACCTAGATATGACTTAATAGACCGATTACGTTTTAACATACACATTGAGTTTAAACTAATTCTAGAATTTATACCATGAATTCGATGAGGTGATTGTCTGCGCTGCCACCTCCCAGACTATATTGAAAAGGATGCTGAAAATTCTGAGGGATGACTCTGAAAATGAAAGAGAGACGTAAATTGTGAAATAAAGAACTTTACAGTTGAATACTTTTTTCGAAAACACTGCTTATAATGAAGTATTAAAACTTATAAGTATGGTAAATCAATATCTGAAAAGTTTAGTAGTAAAAAATTTGAAATTTGCAAAACAGTCACTTTTTTATTGGAAATTTCGCAACTAAGAATTAAAATAATATTCTTGCACTTTTTGCATTATAGAAACATTCACGTAAAAACACAAATCAATAAATCTACAAATCATTTACTAATTGAGTAATCAAATAAAAAATTAAACTAATTAATTTTCTATTACTTTTGTGCCTAATTAATGTATTTATAACCTTCGAGTACATTTAAACTTCAATTTTAATATTTTGTTATTTTTTATGTCCTTATAAATGATTAATTAAAAAAAATGTAAAAACTCCGAATAAAGGACACCTCTATTTAAGGGACAAAAGTTCCGGTCCCATGGGTGTCCCTTATTCGGAGGTTTCACTATGATGATGATGATACTTTTATAAATATAACCAAAGTAATTCAGATATTACCAAACAATAAACCAATGAAACAAGTATTTTTTACAATCATCCTATTAAAATCATTTGAAGTTTGAAGTGATATAGAAGGCAGATTATAAAAATTATGAAAGGTAAATGGATAAATGGAAAGTAAAAGGCTTTTTTATTAAACTACTCATCAGGGGTGCATGGTTTAATAAAAAAGCAAAAGCATCTAACCAGTTTCTGGTTGGATCTACGTCGTGCTAAAAGCTAAGAAATTCGACCCATAATGCACCCGACGGGTTGGACTTTATTTACTGCTGCAAATTAGGAAAAAGAAATTTATTAAAAAAACATTTTTAAAAACATTTTTAAATAGGGGAAAAAACATTTTTAAATAGTAACAATAATAAAATATTTATTAAAAACATATATATATATATATATATATATATATATATATATATATATACTAAAATATTTACCAAACCTATATCTAGAATGATCTATAATTCATGTGAATTATTTCTGCTAAGAGCTAAGGCAGATTTAAATTACATGTGACACAGTTACAGGTTAAAGGTTACAGTTATAACAAGTAATGTAGATGATAAAATTAATATTATAACAATAATTATATTAAAAATTAGTAGATCTTATATTATATTATAATGCTCATTCTACAGTTAGAAAAAAATGCTACTGTTAAAGGTATTACATTTTTGAGCAATTATTAATATTACTGTATTAATTTTTAACTAAAAAAAGGAAAATGTTACTTCTACTTTAATTGCACAAAAAAAGTTTTAGTGCTGCCATCTATTAGAAGGATACATTTACTTTTTTATACTGATGGTGCTGCCATCTATTATGGAATAAGATAAATATTATTTCAATAAAATGAATATTATTTTAAAAGCAAAGAGTTTTCCAAGAATAATTTCTATTCCAATATTTTACAAACAAATTCTTTAAAACAAATGCAATTGACAACCATATCTTATAGCAATATCTTGGTCATTTTTAAGTTATGCATTTTAATTTTTGGTTGACATATAAATTTTAATTCTATGTATAAAATTAAGTAAAATATTTATATGTGATAATTAATCATTGCATATTATACAGACAACATCACCCTCCACCGTAATCTAACATCTTTCCACCCATCCATCCTATTATACATATTTTTTCTTAATTTTTTACATTTTTTTATTTATTTTATTTTTTTTTTTTTGTATTATTTTTATTTTTTAATATTTTTTAAACATTTTTTTACATAATGTGTTAATTATTTTTAAGATCATGTAATAACTAATTATATATTAAAGAATACAGGAGTTCTTAGGAATAACATCATTTAGTGCTGCATAAATTAGCATTTTAATGTTTGCATTATTTGGTTGAGGAGAACATAAACAGTTGATTCTATATAAATGAATAATTATACTGTTAATATTTTTTAACCAAATGCAAAGGATAACGTATCTTATAGCAGTTTCCTGAACATTTTTTAAATTATGCATTTTAAAATTAGGTGAACAAATATTTTTAATTCTCTGGTCAAAATTAAGTAATATATTTATGTATACAGATTTATGAAGGCAAAAATTGTAATGAGTAAAGAGGTTTACTTTGAATGGAAAATCATTACGTTTGTCATAAATATCAAATAGAATTTTATTATCAGAAAGAATAATATTAAGGTCGAGAAAGTTAATTTTATTATTAATCATATCATTATAATTGTATTTTAGATTTTTATGGTATTTGATTGGTAGAGAATAGTTAGATGATTTTTTAGAGTATAAGATGATTATATCATCAAGATACCTATATAAAAACAGTTAACAATAGAAGTAATCATAAAAATGTAGGTAGAGTTCAGCACAGATTGATGATACAATTCCACCCTGTGGGAGACCAACTTTTTGTTTAAATATTGTATTATTAAATAATATATAATTATGATAAAGAATAAATTTGGTTAACGATTTGAAGTAAGATAAAGAGACATGTATGTTAAGAGAATTTCTATATTCTTTGAAGAATAAATAATGATTCTGAACATATCTGTGATATCAACTGTATTGAATAAATCATTAAAGTCAAATGTTTTTATGTACTTAATGTTTTGTAAATTTTTAATGTTATTTACAAGATGTAAAGTATTTTTTATACTATAGAATTTATCATTAGTTTTAGCAATATCTAGCATTTTTGTAAGTATTGTTAACAATTCTTTACTGGCATTATTGTTATAAGTATTACAACCAATAGTTATAGTACGAAACTTTAAAGGAATTTTATGGAATTTTGGAATAACCACAATATGGGGATAGTTACAATTATGATTTTTTATTTTTAGTAATTTATAATATTGAGCTATATGTCTATTTTTAATAATAGTATCAAGATCTGTTTTAACGAAATTTGAACTAGTGTTTATTGCTTGAGTTAATAATATAGAGTAGTAATGTTTACAAATTAATGCATAGTTGTTAGGAGATTTATCAACATATGTTATAATAAATTTATTTTGTAAGTTTTTTATTTCATTATTTAATTGTTTAATATTTAAATTAAAGGTATCGATATTCCTATAAAGTTCAATATTTAATTTATCTAAAACGTTAAGTTTCCATTCAGTGAAATATGCCAGAGGCTTATTGTAGTCTATCGAAATTTTATAAATAAAAAGATCTAAGTTTAAATTAAACTGTTTTAAGGTTGATTTGATATTAGGACATGAAGGAACGCTATATTTAGTACCATTAACCATTAAATTGCGTAAAGAAACATTTTTAACAATATTAATGTCCCCAGTAATAATGTGACCATGATCTTTATTGACAAAGTTACTATAACAGGGATCATTACAATAACAGGGATAATTAGTATTATTGGTTAAAAATTTAGAAAATTTATTGTAGTTAAATATCTTACTTCCAAGTGTTACATTATATTTGAATGATTTATGTATAGAAAAATTGTTTAGAGGGAAATTATTATTTTTAGCATTAATAATATTATGTAGATTTATTTTATTAAGTACATTATTCGTAAAACTAATTATGAGTTGAGTATTGTTGGTTTTTTTATAATGTATTTTTAGAAATTTTAACATTAAGAAGATTAATTCTGTAGTAAAATAAATCAAAGTAAATATCACTAAAATGTGAAGTTAAATCAATAGATAAAAATACTTTATAATATAAATTAAGATGTTTCTTTTTGATTGAAAAAAAATGTGTTTCCTAATGTCTAATCATTGATACGAATTATTAAATTCAGATTCCATATAAATTATTTTTTGTTTGATCTCATTCCTGGAAATATATTGATTATTAGCCTTATAGTCAAAGATCCCAGAGCCCCCAGACGTTACTTATTTTCTCACAAGTAAAATGTATAGAATAAAGTAGTGCTGGTACGTGCTATGAGCGTAGTGATACCTGCTAGCTTGGACCGACGGCCAATTTACGGGTACCAGGTACCAAAGGTAGATAAAAACACTACGAACTTTTCTTATTTTCTCAGTCTTGATTTTTATATACAGTGTCTCACAAAAGTGATGGGACACTTGTGCTTTATAAAAAGAAACTGCAATAAAATAAATAAACAAACATGTGCAAAATTTTTTTGGGTGTGTTTCATATTTAAAGTTAGTAAGAATTATTACATAACATACATTTTGTCAAAATATTAAAATATTAATTTAGTAAAAATACAATTGTTCAGAACGGAGCAAAAAATGGCTCACATAAGTGATGGGACACTTACTTTTCCATCAAATATTTATCCAAAAATTTTACTTTTTAAAAGGTTTTAATATTTTGTTGGATTTCCTTTTACTTTTAAAACATGATTTAATCTTTTTGGGATGGATTCGACTAATTTTTTTTGTGATTTCTGGAGTGATTTTACCCCATTCTTCTTGAAGCACCCATTTTAGTTGTTGTTTTGAAGAAATGGTGTGTTTGCGAATTCTTGATTCCAATTCTTGCCAAATATTCTCTATGGGATTTAAGTCTGGAGATTGTGGTGGTGTTTTTATTATTTCAGGACAGTTATGTAGCAGCCAGAGTCTAACGTTCGGAGCAGTGTGCTTGGGGTCATTGTCCTGGTAGAATTTAAAATCGTTATGAAGATTCGATTTTCGTGCTGAGGATGTCAAATTTTGCTTTAAAATATCAATATACTTGTACTGATCCATTATACTGTCAATAAAAACAAGATTACCAACTCCAGCGGACGACATACACTCCCATACCATAACTCCTCCACCATGTTTTACTGTTGGTACCAAGTTCTGTTTGCGAAATTCTTCCCTGGGTTTTCTCCACACCAAGATTCTACCGTCAGAACCAAATATGGGTGGTTTTCAAATGTATTGCCGTATTAGGTGAAACAAAATTTGAAAAAATAATTTGGTTTAAATATAAAAATTTACTCAGGTATGAGTTGCTTATAGTTTACAACATTCTAAGCAGTAGATTATTTGCGAGTTTTTTTATTTATATTTCAGAAATTTCAAGAAATGTCTTCCCCAGTCACTATTTTTCTCATAAGTGTGACCTCTATAAAACATTCTGTTTTTTTTTTTTTTTTTTTTTTTTTTTTGTATCAATAATTAATTAAAAAATTGCTTAAGGTTCTTACATACGCATTAATAAATCAAAAATGTGTTAGTATTTATTTATTTCATAAATTTAAAGCATTTTAATAGTTGTTTATGCCATGAGTGTTACTTTGCTTCTTAAATAAAGGGTATAACTTCTGATTAAAAACAAATTTAATTAAAAATTAATTATTTTCATTGCAGTTATAATAAAGAATTAGAAAGTTCTAATAGACAAAACAATTAATTTAAGTGAAGTAACAAATGCATTAATAAAATTCTGATTCTTAGTTACAGTAACGTTCATGAAAAGTGGTAACACTCATGACAAGCGATAAGACTCATCTTGCAGCAAACAGCTTTCTTGTAACAATATATATGTTACAGGCCAAACCCGATTTTAGGCCAAACTAGATTGGCCTAGTCCAAACTAGTCTATCCTAACGCCCATCGGATAAACTAGTTTTTCCTAGGCCAAACTAGTCTATCCTAACGCCCATCGGAGAAACTAGTTTTTCCTAGACCAAACTAGTCTATCCGAACGCCCATCGGACAAACTAGTTTTTCCTAGGCCAAACTAGTCTATCCGAACGCCCATCGGATAAACTAGATTTTCCTAGGCCAAACTAGTTTGGCCGAACGGTCATTAGGATGAACTAGTTTAGCCTGCTATTCAGTGGTATGAACTAGTTTATATTAGGCCGAACTAGATTGTCCTATGCCAATTCAATTTGGCGTGATTTTTTTTTAATCTAAAGACCTCCACGGCGCCAACTTTCTAGTTTTGATCTAATTTAGCCTAGGCCAATGCAGTTTGACGCAATTTTACCTCACAGGCTATCAAAGTATGAGAGCTAATGTGCTCGCAGATTCTGTGTGTGTGTATGTAACCATGTACGTATGTATGTACGTATGTACGTACGTATGTACGTAATGCGATAACTCCTGATAGAAATATCCAATTTGCTTCAAAATTTGGACATAGATTTATCCTGATAACGAACTTTCCTGATTAGTTTCAGGGGTTCATTGGATAAGAATAAGAGAAGGGAAACAAAAGGCTAAACCGCACCCCCCCCCCCTCCACTCCTTAATTTAGATAAGTCAGTTTTTCATGCAAAAGTATCAGATTTTATTAAAATTTTAGGTACAGTATCAGTTTGATAAGGTACATCCATGATTAGTTGTGGGTGTTCATTGTTTACATATAAAGAAAGGAGGAATGGGGGATAACACTCTTAATTTATGTAAATAGAATTTTTAGGGCTAATTTACCGATTTGTTTCAAATTTTGGATGTAAGTTTCTTCTGATAAGGCGTTTACCTGATTAATTTTGGGCGTTCTGAGTTTAAATATAAAGATAGAGCGGATTACTTTTTCAATCGGATAGAAACTTTTGGTTTTATGAAAAGATTTTAATTCGTAACAGATATTGGTTTTCACACACATCACTTCACGCGAAATTGTTCATATTAAAAAAGTAAATATCCGAATCCTTTTAAAAATAAGAAAAAGCTTAAATAAAGCATGACACTTGAAATTTAGGATACGGCGGGGAGGTAGAGTAAGGGGATTCTAGAATTTTTTTAAAAAGCTCAGCGTTTTTTTAAGTTTTAGCTGCTAATTAAATATTACCAATTTTGTGAAACTTTTTGAAACATAATATAACATGATGTTAAATATTTACGAAAAAAGATGCCGCATGAAATACCACTATTTTCTATTAGTAATTTTTGTAAAAATGTTAAATTCTTGTTGGAATTGTTGAAACTTTGTGATAGTTTATAACATGTGATAAAAAATTGTATAAAAAGTCCCATTACGAAAGGGAAAGAGGGGGGGGGGGGGTGGGGGTCAAACAAAATCAGGAAATATAACGGAAATTCTAGGTTGATCTATTTGAAACTTTAAGATAGTTTATGACATATGATATAAATTTATAAAAATATATTTCGCATTTAATGCCACTATTGAAGAATAGTGATTTTTTTCAAAAATCTCAAATTCTTGTTTTGAAGCACCGCGACATCGAGTAACATACCTACTGATAGATTCTTTAACGGAGTTTTCTTAAGATACAGTTTTGTTAGTAATAAGGTGCGCTCCCTGGTGATGGAATGTGGAATTAATACGAGCACCCTGGTGTTGGAATTTGGAACTAATACAACGCGATTTAGGTATTTACGAATGTTGAATAGGAAAGAAAGAGACATGATGATAAATACTTAAGAAAAAGGATTCCGCATCGAAATACCACTATTTTCTAATAGCAATTTTTGTAAAAATGTTAAATTCTTGCCGGAACTTTTTGAAAAATCCAAAACAACGTCTTTCAAATTTTAATTTAAGCTGAAATTTGATGAAAATCTGTGTATTAGTACTATTTCAGATATTTGAATTATCGCAGAAGTCATAAAAAAACTGGATAGAAGCGCTACCTATTGAGTCATTTACTCTAAAATCAAAATAATATTAATTTATATCAGGGACTAATTGAATTTGAAGTTTGATGAAAATCCGTGCATTTCTTCTTGCGATATTGCGATAATCATGAATAATGCCACATAGCAGCGCCACCTGTTGCACGATTTACTCCAAAAACTAAAAAGTACTTTTCTACTTTTTTATATCAAGGACTAACAGAATCTGGAGTTTCATGAAAATCCATGCATTAGATCCTGAGATTGAGCTACTGCAATAATCACGAATAATATCGTATAGCGGCGCTACCTTTCAAGAGATTTACTCCAAAACTACAGAATACTAATTTATATCAGGGACTTACTGAATCTAAAGTTTGATGAAAATTCGTGCATTAATTCTTCCAACAAAACTATTTCTGGAATCGGGAAAATTGAACACAACAGCGCCACCTATTGAGCAATTAACACGAATACGTAAAAAGATTTAGTTCATATCACGGATTTACTGATTCGGAAGTTTGATGAAAATCCGTAAATTAGTTATTGAAATAGTGTTAATGCAAATCAGTAAAAACGCACTTTAGAAGCGCCATCTGTTGAACTATTTACATGAAAAAGTAATCAGCATCGATTTATATCAGGGACTATCTGAATATAAATTTTTATTAAATTCCGTCTATTAGTTCTTGAGATACAGCTATTGTGAAAATTGTGAAAAATGCAGCATATTATAGCCATGTTGAGTGATTTACTTCAAAATAAAAACAACACCAACTCATGTGATGGACGAACTGTATCTAAAGTTCGATGGAAATCTGATTGTATTAGCTATTAAGATAAAGCTGATGCGTAAATCGTAAAAAATGCCAAACAGTACTCCACCTGATGAACGATTTACACCAAAAACTAATCAGTATCAATTTAGATCAGAGACTACCTGAATATAATTTTTTATTAAATTTCGTGCATTAGTTCTTCAGCCGCGTCCCCACAGACTGCGGCAGCGTATAGCAGGTGTGCTGCACGCGTACTGCCGAATGCGCTCTTCCTTTTCGAATGAACTTCGAAGCGAACAAAAGTTAAATCGTAGCAAGCATGCTGAGCACGCACAACTGAATGTAACCCTCCTTTTCGAAAGAACCTCGAAGCGAACGAAATTCGAACCATATTTCCGATACCCACGCCAGTCCGATAGCGGGCGAAGCCAGCAAGTTTTAACTAAGCCACGTTATATTAGTTCCTCATTCCAACACCAGGGAGCGTACTCTATGATTAACAAAACTGTATTTGATTGAAACTCCGTTAAACAACCTATTAGTAGATGTGTTACTTGAGGTCACGGTGCTTTAAAACATAGAATTTCCGTTATATTTCCTGATTTTGTTCGCAAACACATCCTCTTTCACGCCAAAATGTAACTCTTTTTTTTTTTTTTTTTTTTTTTTTTTTTTTTAAATTATATCATATGCGATAAACTATCACAAAGCTTCAAAAAGTTCCAGCAAGAATATAACATTTTTACAAAAATTACTATTAGAAAATAGTGGTATTTCGATGCAAAATCCTTTTTCTTAAATATTTATCATCATGTTTTTTTCACTTCGAAGTTCGTTCGCTTCAATATACGTCCGTTTCAAGATTTTATATAAAAGAAGGGGCCCGATAGCGGGCGAAGCCGGCTGGCTTGAACTAAATCGCGTCCAAATTCCAACACCAGAGTGCTCGCATTATATTACTTACACATTAGTCCGTTATATTAGTCCTACATACGTACGTACATAAGTATGTACATACGTACGTACATGGTTACATACACACACACACAGAATCTGCGTGACACACATTAGCTCTCAGGCTTTGATAGTTTGTGAGCTAAAATCGCGTCGAATTGCATCAGCCTAGGCTAAATTAGATCAAAACAAGAAAGTTGGCGGTGTGGCGGTCTTTAAATTCAATAAAATCACGCCAAATTTTATTGGCCTAGGACAATCTTGTTCGGCCTAGGCTAAACTAGTTCAAACCAATGAATAGCAGGCTAAACTAGTTCATCCTAATGATCGTTCGGCCAAACTAGTTTGGCCTAGGAAAATCTAGTTTATCCGATGGGCGTTCGGATAGACTAGTTTGGCCTAGAAAAAACTAGTTTGTCCGATGGGCGTTCGGATAGACTAGTTTGGCCTAGGAAAAACTAGTTTATCCGATGGGCGTTAGGATAGACTAGTTTGGCCTAGGAAAAACTAGTTTATCCGATGGGCATTAGGATAGACTAGTTTGGACTAGGCCAATCTAGTTTGGCCTAAAATCGGGTTTGGCCTGTAACATATATAAAAAAAGATTTTTAAAAGTTTAAACTATGACTTGTGTAAAATAGATAGTCCTTTGAAAATTATTTATTAAGAATTAAAAATTTTAATCTTAAATAACACTTACAAAACACGTATGCACACAATTTTTAAATAATTATAAATATATATATAATATGACAAAATATATCCCTGAATCATGAATCTATTATAATCATAACTTAAATCTTACACATGATTTATAGTTTTAGAATTACTTAACTTCTTTTCTCATGAGTGTTACTTTTTCTAAGTAACACTCATGTAAGGTAACACTCATGTACGGTAACACTCATGACATTTATTAAGGAATTCTTCACTAAAATAAATTCTAATTGTTTTATTGAAATTTTAGTTGGGCCTATTGATTCCTGAACAAAAAATACAGCATTCCCTAACTTAACATTTTTATACGTTAAAAAATAATAATAAATAAATGGGTAACACTCTTGTAAGAAAATAAAAATACTCACCATGTTGAAATGAACATTCTGATAAATAGCAATTATAGAACAAAATTATCGCGTTCTAAATAATCGCATTGTAAAGAAGAAACAACATCGTTTTTTCACTACCGTTGCCAACTGCAATATACAAATATTTTGAAAACAAATAATATTAACTTCCCTAAAGTAACACTCATGTTCTGCATATGCGGACACAAAATACATTTAAATTTTTAACTCTTAGATACTAATTTTAAATATATAAACTATCTATTTGTTTAATTAACACAGGATATTTTACTTTTAAGCCATATATAAAAATTTTAAAATGTTTGGAAGCATAAAAAAAGATTGAAATTTAGCGAGTTTTTTATTCAGGACAAGTAAATTCCCATTACTTGCTAACTAAAGTACAAAAAAAAACGATCACTATTTCACAACTCTGAAAAAATCTAATGAATGCATTGAATTAAGCATAAAAAGATGTGCTACTACCTGATTTTAGAATATCAAAAAATAAATTTATTAATATGAAATTTAGATTTAAACATCAGGACATCAAACTGGCAGTTCATGTGAAATTCACCCATATATTAAATTTAATCTCATCAGCAAATATAACTTTATTCCAGTAATCAAAATTCTTATTTATGTTGGATTTTGCGAAAGCTAGTCTGAGTTTTCTATTCTTTTCACTTACGAAGAATTTTTTCCTGGCTACTCTACCGTGATATCCAGCAGATCGAATTACCCTTCTAATAGTCTCAGGATTAACAATTATTCCATATAATGCTTGTAAATCAGCAGCAACTTTTGAAGCACTATTTCTTGGATTTTTTTTTTATATTTCGAACGATAATTCGCTTTATTCCATTGGATAGCTTTGATGGTCGGCCAGGTCTTCTTTTATCCTGAATCATATGATTCTTTTTATATCGTTTAATGATATTGAAAACTGTTGAACGACTCAAGTTAACTGTTTCAGCAGTTTTTCTAATAGATTTTCCACGTTCAATATGCAAATTAATAACTAATTTTCGAATTTTAGGCGAAGTTTCTTTTCGTTTAGCATTCATGGCTACACAGAGCTAAAAAACACAAAAATTCCAAAACAGACTGGAGAGAAATACTGCAGACGATTTTATAAATTATTGCCAATTGCTTTTAAGTAAAAATAAAACCCCAAAAAATATTTTTATTGCTTATTTCAGACGATTTTTGTTGCATATATAATGGTGTCCCATCACTTATGTGAGCCATTTTTTTCTCCGTTCTAAACATTTGTATTTTTATTAAAATAATATTTTAATATTTTGACAAAATGCATGTTATGTAATAATCTTTACTAAATTTAAGTATGAAACACACCCACAAAAAATGTGTACATGTTTTTTTTAATTTATTTGATTAGTTTCCTTTTGTAAAGCACAAGTGTCCCATCACTTATGTGAGACACTGTATGATGCTCAGGGAACTATTTCAATACTATATATATAAGCTCCCAGATCAATTGCATGTGCCAAACATCTTTCCAGACATGCATAAAGTGTCGCTATGAGTATGAGCTCGAGCGTGATAATTAGATAGTTTTATAACATAGCTTCATAAAACTTATGTTATTAATGGTCTAATGGAACACGTTATAACTGAAATCACAGCTGCACTAAGTAGACACGATGGAATAATATATACTGAATACCAATACGCTCACACATATATAGCTCATATTCAAAATATTAGAATAATTACTTTTCTTTTACAATTTGAAAATATCGTTTGGTAATGTAATATCTTCTAATGCAAAAATGCAAATGATATTTTTATTAAGAATTTGTCGATTAAACTTATTTGTTAGATTAAATTTAATATCATTTTTAAAAGATTAATTAAAAAAATATTTTGAAAAGTCAAAATATTAGAATACAGTAAAACCTCTAAATAACGGACACCTCGGGGACGCAGAAATTGTCCGCTATTCGGAGGTGTCCGCTATTGGGAAAACATCTGAGATTCAAAAACCGCTAAGAAATGCTTAACATTTCATTAATTGACTTTTATATGTCCTAAGATCTCTGTTATATGATTAATTAATTGACTTTTATATGTCCTAAGATCTCTGTTATATGATTAATCAGAAATTAAAATTATTTTTTTAGCAATGGGACAGAAATAAAATTATACACACCTTTATCCACTGTTTATTACATTCTTATGAAAAAAAAAAAACCTGTTTCAAAAGTTAACTTTTGCTTGCGGTTACATGTGATTTGTTTTTCAAAGTGACGTTATAGAGTTCCGGGCGGGGATAGAGATTGCACTTTTTGATTGTTAAAAGGATAAAATCTCAAAATTTTCCTGGGGGGGGGGGATATTTCAATGATCTGGAAGATGTCCCTCCTGGACAACCCCTTCAATTCAACACTGAACTGGGGGGTGGGGGGGGTATTTTCCCCCAGCCCATTTATCTGTGATCAAAAATTCCCTGATAAATTTAGTGGCCTTTTTACTTTTTTTCCATTTTTTTTTCTCCTTAAAAAAATACTTTTTCTGCCTTTATCGCCGTAAATAGTGTCCGCTATTCGGAATGTCCGTTATTCAGAGGTTAAACAATAAAAAATTTAGGTGTTGGGAGTGGGGATTGGAAAATTGTACGTTAAATAGAGGTGTCCGCTATTTGGGAGTGTCCGTTATGGAGGTTTTACTGTATTTATTCAAGTAATTCAAAATTTGGAATATTTCAAAATAATTCCCTTTAAGTATTACCAATTCATAACTGACATTCAATAAAGAACATTGATTAAATTCAGACGATTTTACTTAAAATCAGTATTTTTTTTTTTCAGTTTATTTGCTTTATCATCTTAAAATGGTTTACTTCGGTAAGTTGAGCTGAACGCGCTTTTTTTGTATGTCTGGGAAGATGTTTGGCCCATGCAATTGGTCTGGGAGCTTACATATAGTATTGAAATAGTTCCCTGAGCATGATATATTAAAAAAAAGACTGAGAAAATAAGAAAAGTTCGTAGTGTTTTTACCTACCTTTGGTATCTGGTACCCGTAAATTGGCCGTCGGTCCAAGCAGCAGATATCTCTATGCTCATAGCACGCATACTAGCACTACTTTATCCAATATATTTTACTTGTGAGAAAATAAGTAACATCTTGGGGGCCCTGGGATCTTGCTCTATTATTGTTACCTCTTGTTGTACGGGTAGTTTTTTATCAGCAGAATGATTTAAATTTGCATAAGTACTACTATAATGTTCATAATTATTAGTATTAGCAAAGACAATGTTAGTACGATTAAATAATTTAGAATTTAGATCATATGGGCATAAAGAATTACGAGATTTAATATAAAGTGATTCATAAAGTAATCTATCATTTAGATATTTATGCATACTTAAAATTTTGATAGTTATATTTTTAAAGTTATGGTGCCTGAAATGTATATGTTCAACATTAATAGAGTTGCTTTTTAAAATATCATGTCTATGTTGATTGATTCTGTTATGCGAAAGATTACATGTTTCACCTATATATTCTAACTTACAAATGTTGCAATTAATTGAATATATTACGTTGTAAGCTTTACAAAATAACACTTAATTTTAGAACTGGAATCATTATCAATTTGTTATGTATCTGCATGTGGGCAAGTTAAGCATTTGGGAGATAAACACTTTTTAAATTTAAGTTTAATAGAGGGACAATATGACAGGTAATTGTTTGACGATCCAAAGAAATCTCTATCTATTTTTTTGTTATACCGAGCATTAGACATCCTACATTTTGAAGAGCCTAAATTGCCAGTCGCTAAATTTGTTTTGTATCTAGCCATCATAAGAATAATTATTTATATCCAATAGGATAAAATATATTACATAAAAATTAGAATAAGATCAATTTATAATTCTTTATATATTTAACCTTAAAAGAAATCGAAATAATATATATATCAGTTGAAATCTTGGTTAATCTATTAATACATGATAACTGACGCAATAATATTGAATAAATTATTTTATAAAATACCTAGTTATTTCATGAAATAACTAACCGTGCCCGTTAAAGTGTGATGCAAAATTATTAAATTTTACGATTTTACTAGTTATTTTATAGAATAACGGCCGTCTAACCGCTAAAGTATCAAAGACGTCAGGCGAAATCCATTTGAATCTATTATAACTGGTTTTAATCAATTTTGAATCTTTTATGGTTGGTTTGGTATGTGCATTTCTTAAACCTTTCCTTCGTTATTAACTGTCATTGCATGTTTTGTCGATATGTATATTGAAATTGCATAAATTTGTAAGCGGTGTATTTATGTTAGCGTTTTATTTACCCATCCTGTGCAGTACAGGGTAAGTCATTCAATTGTTTTAAAAACAGAAAAAAAAAATTGATTAACTTAAACGTTTTAGATACTGGAGATTCCGAAAAACATATTTTTAGGGGGGAAAATGACGTCCGTCTGTCTTTGTGTCTATCCGTCTGTCTATCTAGCTGTATACGCTCCATGTCCCAAACAAATTGAGATAGAGACTTGAAATTTGGAATGTATACTTAGTATGAAATAATGGAAAGAAGGTCTATTTTATATCAGTAAAATCGATTATCCGGAACTTTTTTCAGACTCTTGTAATATTCATTTTGATAAAAGACGTATAAAAAATTCGAAATTGTTTGTTTCAAAGAGTAAATATAAAAGACAATAGAAAACATAAATTTTGCATAAATAAGAAATTTAGTCGGAGTATTAGTTGCCGAGATATTTGTAATTATATTTTCCACGTTCTTTAATTTTTTATGACCCTATATTTCCTTCAAATTTCAATTCAAAGATATATTTTAATTGGATATGAGACGCTTAATCCGACACAGTAAACTTTTAGTTATTTGATCATCATTTGATTATTGATCTTTGATTATCATTTTTGGAGTTATAAGAGTGTTTTTTTTTTACGATGCCCTCTTGCCCCTCCTTTCCTCAACAACTAGTTTTATTTGAGATTATTCAAAAATATTTTTGCAAACTTTTTTTAAACAATTCACATCAAGCAGAATTTTCAGGTAGGGATTGGAATAACCTGATTCATGTAGCATTAAAGTATGAACTCGAAATCAGAAATCCTAACTAAAGAGAGTCAGCTGTTCCTAATAATCTAACATGAAATCGGTGAATAAAAAAATAAAACGTATGACGGAACGCAATTTTCATCTTGTTTTTTGTTTTTAACACAAAATACATAATACAAACTTTAAAATGTTCAGTTTTACTTAAAAGACGATTAAAATAATTAAATAGAGATGTTAATAGTTGATTTTATTTAAAAATAATAATTATTATAATTAATTTAATAGTTATTGGTTCGTTCATTTTCAAAACGAAATCATGCATTTGTATAAATAAACAAAAATATTCTCTGAGGAAGAGCCCGATTAAGGATTGAAAATACTAAGATATTTTAAATAAAAACATCTCTATTTGATTATTTTAATCGCCTTTTAAGTAAACTTGAACATTTTCAAGCTCATATTATGTGAAATCGATGTTTTAGGCAGTAAAAAATGTGGCCACTTTTTATTTATTTGCTTATTTTTTTTTATTTTATAGAATTTTTTTACGAAACTATTCACACAACAGTTAAGGAAAAAAAAACAGGGATGAGGAGGGAGTTATCATTGTTTCACCTCCTCCTTCTCCATTCTAGTAGCAGATGTCGCATAGAGGAAGAAGTATCGTTCAATTATCTCTGTCCCATAAGCCGATTCTCATAGTATTAAGTCCAGGATTAACAGCCAGCCAATAAAAAGGGGCCCATCACTCAAGGCTTGCAATAATATACAACAAGAGCTTTTTTTAATTTTTTTTTTTCGCCAAATGGGGATATTTTTTTTAGGTTCATCCTCATTGTCCGTGCCGGGAGTGACTTGACATCTTGTTGATTCATCGTTCTTTATTTGCGGTTCAATATACACGTGTTCGGCATACCGGGCATTCTTTTTTTCTTCACCGATTTGCGAAAAGTGCTGTTCATATATATTGACGCAAAGTGGGCAGCGAAGAAAAATATTTTGGAACTGTGCGATTTTTTTTCCTCCCCTCACTTCCTCCTTTAAGTATAAAGTGGGATTAAAAAAAAAAAGTACAGTACAAGCATTTGTGATGATGTTGACGCGTTATAGAGTACTTCGCTTTGAATGATGGATGTTGAAATAATATGTTCACGGTCTTCCTGACAAGATTGTACAATAAGACTTAGTGTTACATTTTTCAATATGATATGTCAGTATGAATAAAATAATTACATTCATGCATAGGATCAGATTAAGGTGTAGACATGTGAGTCATGGGCCCGGGTTCTTTAAATGAAGCAGCCTTTAATTGGTTTGGTAAAACTTTGACAACGAGCAGCTGAATTTCATGATTTGCATATTGTGAAATGTAAATAATATATAAATTACGAAATTTTTTTTTTCTTCAAAATTCTCATTTCTTTTGAAATCTATTAAGGTTGATTTAAAAATTAACCTTAAATATAAGTTGGTTAATTTCTGATACATTTTTAAATTCCTATTTGTTCGGAAACGGAATAAATTGGCAGATGATCTTTTTGATATTTTGAACCAAATTTCTGGACGTGACGATGCATGAAAGGAAAAAAAAAAAAGCTTTCTTGAAACAATAATCGCCTTTTTTAGATATAAATCTATTATTTAAAAAAAAAATCATTTTGATAATTATGTTTTAAAGTGTTACATTTTATGTTTCAAAATGAGTGAGAAAATTCGTAAGAAAATTTAGTGTTGTTAAGCGGCTGAGGGGCGGCTAGTCTTTTTGTTTGGAATTTTAAAAGAATTACTTGATTTGGCTATAAATTATATTGTGGTAATACTCAGTCTGACTGCAATACTGAGAAGGCTAATTGTTGTTAATTTTAGATAGAGTGCAGATGTATTACTATATGATAAATAATTCGAGAAATCATAATTTAGAGGAATGTCAGGTTATTGCTAGTGTTGTAGCTATTTCCATTGTTGGAGTGAAGAGATTGTATGGCTATTGTTAATCAGAGATTCAGATAGCTTGGAAATATTTGTGAGACTATCGGTTATTCGGCGGAGAGTATTTTCTATAAGTTAAATTTGATCTATGTTTGATTGTAAAAGTAATGTCTCACAGGGCCGTAGCAAGGAGTTTTGAGGCCCCCCCCCCCAAAAAAAAATTAACTTTGGGCCCCTCTCCAAAAAAAATTATACCCCCCCCCTCTCCCACACTTTCGAGTTTTTTGAAAAATATTTATATTGAAGTTTCCATATAAGTTTCAAATTATAATAATGTAATAAACAAATTTAATAATAGCATAAGTATTTTAAATCATTGTCAAAATTATTATAACATTCATAACTCTGCACAAATATGAAATAAATATGCATTGCTTAAAGATCAATTAATAATGTTAAAATAAAATTTGTCTAAAACAATTTTACAAACAAGCACATGACGTTAAGATTTTATTATAAAGTATATAGGAATTAAATAGATTATATAAACACATAATTCCCGCAGTTCGCTACTTAAGAGGCTACTTCAGTTACGCGAAAAGAGTCATTCGCTAATGCCTGGAAGAATGGAATGGAATACTACGAAAGAAATTTATATCTCGTATTCCAATATTTTTAAATGATTTTTTTTTCACTGGATAGCCGAAATCAATCTGTATGCAAGGTTTTTATACTTTTTCAATTTTAATTGCTTTTTTTTTTTAATGAGGATGTTTTTATTTTCGAAACCTGTTTCAAAAATGAAAGTGTCCTCATTAAAATTATCTGCAAACAAAAAACAACCTGTATACAGATCGATTTCAGCTATCGAATGCGAAAAAAAATAATTTAAAAAATATTGAAATGCAACCGAGATATCGTTATAAATTTCTTCAATAGGATTAGCATTAGCGAACGGGTAATTTCGCTTGACTGAAGTAGCCTCTTAATTGAAACAGTGTACTTTAAAACACAACAGTTAAGTCGAGCTACAGTTTAAAAATCTGTCTGTAAAGTTTCGTGCCCTCTGCTTATACTGTACTTCAGATAAATCAGTTCAAAACTTATAATACTTTCATTCTATTTAAAGAATTTAAAGTCAAGGGAATAAACGAAATAGCTAGAATTTTAATGTTCAAAACTGTTTTATTGAAACTGAGTTACAATTTCATTTGCTGTTGGCTTTCATTTTTATTTGAAAAAAATTTCCTGCGTGTTTTTTTGTCTGCGAATTTGTTCACCAAATCATTCACAATTTCTTATTGTGACATGAATTTAGAACACTAGATTTTCCAAGGAAATAAGAATATAAATTAAATGAGAATTTATTTATTACTTGTTAACAAACGAAATAGTGTAACATATGAATGCAATGGAATCGGAGGTTGATGCAGGAATTTTTTCTTGGATCCCATTTTATGAAAAATAAAGTTATTTTTATGAAATTTATTGCATTTTATAATGAAATTTGAATTCCAGTTATTGAATTCGCATCAAACATTTATTAATAATAACTTATTTAAGGGTGTTCTAAAATCAAAAAGGGCAACTTTGTGACACATGCTTTAATTTATTTTTGTTCGGAAATACATGAAAATAACAGGTGTTGTTATTCAGAAACTGTCTAATTGCTCTGAATTTTTTGTTTTTTTTTTTAAACACAATAGATCTTTCATAACAAGCCTTCAAAATTGACGTTTTTGAGCACGTTTCCCGACAAAAACAGAAAAACCGGTCGAAAAGCAAGAGAAAAACGGGTGATCGCGTGATCGAAATAGCTTAGAACTGAATAGGTAATTTAATGATCATAAAATGGAAAATTCAGTTCGATTCGAAATCGCTTCCATAATCAGGCATTCCAATTTTATAACTTTTTGTTAAAAAATGAATTTGTAAAAGTGTCAAAACGTTTTGCGCTTGTTGAGCGGAGCAGTTGAGAACACCCTACATGCTAAATTTGTCATTTCTGGTGAACTTGTTTCCTTTGCAAAACACATATTTTAAAACCTAACAATATAAAATAAATTAGAGCATATTTTTATGGTGTGGAATTTTGTGAAGGGGTCTGATTTATTAAAAAGAATTTTTTGAAGGAGCCCTAATAAAACGCTTAAATGAAAAACATGCAAATGAGAAATGTGTGTTATTAAAATCTGCTCTATTAGTATACATATATTTTTCCAGGCTGTGCAAAATTTTCTAATACTTAAAAATTTCAATAATTGCTATATAAATTACATAAAGTAATAAATATGACTTACCAGATTAGTATAGGAGTAGATCATTTTCCTCCAGATATACATTTAATTTTATAAATACTATACTATGCATATTATTAAAATAAATAAAAAAAAATATTATACGAAAATCCACATCTGAAGTGCAGTGTTGTCTACAAACATGTACTTGTATGCATTAGCAAGCTGCTAAAATACTTGAATAGGCCAGTACTCCCTTCAAATCCGGTTACTAACTAAGTTGTTAACATATTAAGGTGATTTTCTAGATGTTATTTGTGTCACCCACGTCGTGAAATCGGTGTGAAAAATGACTTATCATCTAAGAGCATAATATTCCGGTATTTCAAAAGAAAACACCCTTTTGTCGCTAGCAGCTCTATACGAAAACCTGGCTTTCTTTAGAGCCGATCCGTTGACCGGTACTCTTTCTTTATCTTTCTTAGTTCCATACAAAAACCCATGGACAAAAAGAGAGGGGGGGGGGGGAGACGAGTAAGAAAATAAGGATTTGCAGTTCCTGCGTTTTTGAAATCTAAACAAGGTTTTTGATAAAAACAGGGCCCACTTAAGGCTACGGGGGCTCCCGGAACAAACATCAATCTGGACACCCCCTTCTATCGATCTGTAGATTTTTTTTCTTTTCTTTTTTTTTTTTAATAATGTAGAAGTGACAAGCACTAAAAATAAAAAACATACTGTACACATGCATAATTTTTGTACTCACATCTATATACAAGATATCTCAAAAAATTGGTGACAACTTTAATTAAAAATATTAATTTAATAATTATAGATTGATTGAGATAAGTATTTCTTCGCAAATTTTTACTTTGCTTACCTACATACATTACAAGATGTCTAAAAAAGAAGGATCAAAATTGGACATAATTAACGATTTTAACTTATCACGTTACGAGGAAACATTAATAAAAAACTTCTTTTATAATTTATAGGATACTATGTTGTTGTAATGAGGGGCTGGCTAAGTCACGGGCATGCAGGGCAACTGCATCGGACGCTGGGGCCCCCGATTGAGCGGGCCCTCAAACGCAAGTATAATTTTTTTGTTAAGGCTAAATAATAAAAAATGACCAAAAGTGACCAAAATTTCTTCTTTCTTTATTTATATTTAGCTTTATTGGGGCTCTTTTCTCATCTCTCCTCTATTTTCGATCCCCATGCCCCCCCCCCTTCCCCTGGATATAACAGTTACATCAGTTGTGTTTACATTTTAATGGCTCACATTTAGTCTTATATTTCTATAACAGAAGAAAAAAATGTATTCGATAATTTCTTAAAGCTATCTTTTTTGTGTATTCTGCATACAAATGCGAATAGACAATTAGTATAAAGGTTAGTTTTAAATACTTTAGCAAGCATAATTCAAGAAAAAATCCAAAAGGTAGAAAAGGGCCCCCACAATCTAAGTCGGGCCCTGGTTGTAATAAAATTTTAATAATTTGTTTTCTAATGATATAGTTTGTTTTCTGTGTAATGTGGAGGGAACATCGGAATCAGAGAAGAAAAGGGGAACCACATTCCCTTCCTAACTGTTTGAAAACGTATGAATTTCGCTCACTTTTGGCACATTTTAAGCATTTGGCACCCTTTAATGAAAATCCCCATTATTGGGGGGGGGGGGGCTTAAAAAGAGGGCACCTGGAGGAACTGCTTGGCATGCCCCTGAATAAGAAAAGGAGAATTTGAAAAAATAAAAATATTAAAAGAAGTGTTTTCTTACATTTTCGAAACAAATAAACTTCGGTAAAAAGGTCGATAGAATCGATTAGGGGGCCCCTCCCAAATGGGGGGTATGGGGGGCGGTCGCTACGGCCCTGATGTCTCAACTAGTATTTCCACTTAAACAATCTGCGACCTTACAAAGATTACTTGTGCTTTAGTAAATTTAAGAACCAAATTGTCGGTTTCTCACACTAATGCGCAGGTAACTATTTAAGATTACTGTTATCTGATATTATCCTTTTATGTATTTATTGTATTTTACACCTAGAGTTTTCTGCCTAAGATAATATTTTCTAACATAATATTTTTTTGTTATATTGAAGTTGACCTGAAGTATTACAGTTCGATACTATTATATGAACAAACTCTATTGTATCAATGAATTGTGATTTCGCTTTCTATTCAAGAACGTAGTTCACAGATAAGGCAAACAAAAGAAGTTGCCTATCTAGTGAGATAGTGATGGCTTCAAGATGGGGAAATTTGAGATAAAGAGATAAAGCCTCTGTTGGCAGAGAAGAAACTCCGTTGGCTGTTTCTTTGGGAGAGAAATCTTATAGAGGAAAAGTGGAGTTCTGGTTTACTAGGGAACGTTCCCAGGTGTAAGTTGTGGATTTGGACGAGTGTGTTATCAAAAGAAAGATCTCGTCATGTACGTAAAAAAGTGCAATGGAACTCCCGTCCGAATACAACCATTTTCGTGACATCAGCACTTTAAGTATGAATGAATAAATAAATATACAGGCAGATATATAAATTCTTCGTAAAATAAAATTTTCTCTGCATTGTTTTTAATCCTCCTTCCAATAACTTTTCCCGAGTTACGAGCAAAATCCCACTCATTGCCGGTTGTTTCCCCTCTTTTAGACAGGCACTTCACATTCTACGAAATTTTCCCGTACGGCTTTACTTACAGTTCAAGTGCTGATATCTCGGAAACGGTTGGATTCGATGAATAGTCTCATTGCACTTTTTAACATACATGACGAGATCTTTCTTTTGATACCACACTCGTCCAAATCCACAACTTATACTTTGGAACGTTCCCCAGTTAGACCCAAAGGAGCATGGTCGATTTTTTCCTCAGTGGAGTTTTCAGACGGAGAATGTATTGAAGTGCGGACAAGACTCGAGATTAGTCATGTGTACTACATTAAAACTATAAAGATAGTATTTATATTTTAAGCAACTTGGTGGATGATAATTCAGAAGTGCGAGATGAAACATCTGATGAATTGATTAAAAATATGAGTAGATTAGTTTTAATACATTAGATGATTATAGAAGTAAGAAATTTCGTGTAGGGGAAATGCGTATACGATGAAAATCGAATTGAATCAATTGACTTCAACTCCCGTTCCAAGTTAGTATTTAACTCACTTGTGTAATGGGGAAATATAAAAGGTAAAGAATCAAGTTTGATGTAAATAAATATTGTGGTATTGGTTTAAAAACAAAAAAATATTGAATTTTACTGAATTAGAAAGTATAAAATTTGATTAAATAATGTTTTATATATAAAAATTAAGTTTAAATGTGATAAAATTATGAAAATCAGCTTGTAAACTCTCATTTTTATAAGTACTACTATGAAAATATTCTTTTAATATAGAATTTCTGCTTATTGATGAGACTAAAAAATTATTTTTTTTTGTTAATTTTGAATATTTATTGAGTGTATGTAATACTAGGATTAAAATCTTACAAATTCGGTGTTAAATTTTTCAAGAAATTGTGGTTTGTAATCCAGAAAAAGGTGTGATTTTAATAAATTTGTAAATATATTCATTTTTTTTTTAATTATTTCTCTAACTGGTCATTCATTTGTTAATTTAAAGGTGTGATTTTAATAAATTTGTAAATATATTCATTATTTTTTTAATTATTTCTCTAACTGGTCATTCATTTGTTAATTTTTGTAATTTTTGTAGAAAAAATGATTTGAATTTTCGGTAATCTGTACTATTTTTTTGACCAACAGTTGATTTTATTGATTATTAGTATTCTCATTCGGTAGTAATTTCACGTATGAAGTTATTAAATATTAAATATCTATTAATTTTCTTTACTGTTTCATATGATAGTAATATTTCTGAGGAACAGGTGTGATAACTACTAGACTTTGATTGACTTGATTTTCTGATAAACGTTTGAAAAGAGTTGTAAGTATGTAATGATGTAATATCTATATACTATCGAGAGTCGAGATTGAAGTAGATAAGTATGGGAGTAATAGTCAATTCTTTGTTGAATTTCAAGAAATTGTGTGAGAACATGTTTTTTTACATTAAGTTTATGAAATTTCAGTTACAGTTTTTCGACAATCAACCTAAAAATGGATAATTATCATAGTTAAAAGTTATGATGAAAAGATCTAAGCAATATTAATGTTAAAAAGTTCGTCTAATGTTTGCTCTTATGTTGTGAAAATTTCGCATAGTTTGGTTTGAAGAAATATGAAATGTTTGTAAAAATTAAACTTTGTATTCGTGTATGTTTTGCATCATTAAATTGTAAAGATAATATTCATATTTGAAAAATGTTGTTGGATGTTTTAATAATTTTCTGATAAGTAGATAAAGACAGATGTGAAAATTCTGTGCTATTAAAATATATAGGATCAAGAATAAAGTTTGATGAAAATAAGTATTGTAAAAATTCAGAAATTTTGAAGTGTAAAATGAATCATGTCCTAATTTGATTAATTATATGGGTAGAGTAGTTTTAATATGTCAAGTGTCTAAAGCAGCAAGAAACGATTTTTTAGGTTTTCTAGAATAATAATAATAATAATAAAAGTATACTTTTGTTGTAAGATTTCGAATGCAGTCAAGAAGTGAAAAATATAAGTATGAACCCTTTGTAAAGACATTCAAACTTTTTAAAAGTTTAAGTTTAGTAATATACTGTAACAATATATGTAAGCAAATGTATTTCAAAGTTGAAAATTTGTGTAAAAAATTGTCTTTTCTTGAAAATTGATATTTATTTTTGTTTAATTAATGATACTTATTACATTTTTGTTGTTAAAAACTAAAATATACGTTTAATTCTTCTGTTAAAATTGATATATCCGTGTTGGAGGTGAGAAAAAATAGTGTAAAACTAATAAAATTTGTTTAAATTCGTCTTTTTATTCTTAAAATTAATATTTGCTATTGTTTAGAATACGTAATAATAACTTTTGAGGAATGTATAACCGGAAAATGTTAAAAAATCTTAGAAAATTGGTATTAAAAATATTAAATACAGTTGCTTCAATGATATCTTTTCGATATGTAAAGTGATTGTAGCATTTAGAAATGTACTTCTGAAGAATGTATAATCGGAAAATGTTAGAAAATCTTAGAAAATTGGTGTTAAAAATATTAAATACAGTTGCTTCAATGATTTCAAAAACAAACTCTGTTAAAAAATTCTGTATGATTTCAAGTGAAAATAATCTGAGCCTGAATACATGGTATTTAAAATACAAAATTCACGATTATGAACTAATGTTGAAAACATGGGTAACATTAAATATACAGCTAATATTTAATTATAGATTAGGAAATTCTTAAAGTGTATCCAAATTTATTAAATATAGTATTGAATACAGTGAATAAGTGAAATATGTGAATAAGTATTGATATTTCCATGTTGCTTTTGAAAATACTAGTGTAAAATTATTCAAATTCGTCTTTTCTTTAAAACTGATATTTATTTTTGTTTAATTAATGATACTTGTTAAGATTTTGTTGTTAAAAACTATAATATAAGTTTAATTCTTCTGTTAAAATTGATATATCCATGTTGGAGATGAGAAAAAATAGTGTAAAACTAAAAAAAAAAAAAGTTTAAATTCGTCTTTTTCCGCCTTAAAATTATTATTAAACTAGTGTAAAACTAATAAAATTTGTTTAAATTCGTCTTTTCCCCTCTGAAAAACTAATATTTCTATTATTTTGCTTAATTAATTATACTCATTATGACTTCCAAATTTTAATTTGGAGATGTTGTAGTAACTGTTATAAAACTAGAATGGATAAATAACTTAAATCTCTTCTTTTTTTCACTCTATGTGATATAGTCTAAGAGCTAGCAACGTTTTCGTCACCTGATTTTATCAAGGCTAATTTTTTAATATGTTTTTCCATTTTATAATAGAATACATTTGCTAGCGGTCTGGCAGTCGGGAGACGTTGCGTTTACCTGTGGCAGAAGGGGTTGTGCAGGTCAAAAAGCTTCAAAATCACGTCATTTTATCAAGGCCCATTTTCTTATATGTTTTTCCCCTCTATGGTAGAATACGTTTGCCAGCGGTCTGGCAGTCGGGAGACGTTGCCTTTACATGTGGCAGAAGGGGTTGTGCAGGTCAAAAAGCTTCAAAATCACGTCATTTTATCAAGGCCCATTTTTTAATATGTTTTTCCCTTTTATGGTAGAATACGTTTGCAAACGGTCTGGCAGTCGGGTGACGTTGCGTTTACCTGTGGCAAAAGGGGTTATGCAGGTCAAAAAACTTCAAAAATCCGTCATTTTATAAAGGCTAATTTTCTTATATGTTTTTATGAAGCTTAAAAATTACAAGATATTACTCTTTGGATAGCAGATAACCTATAATTAATTTTCCAGACACAAATTCAGTTGCAAAGTTAATGCAGACGTCTTTAAATATGGCAACGAAAGTGCTTGTTCCAAAAGTGTTTTACAATTAAAATTTTATAAGACCCTTTCCGTCATTTTATCAAGCTTAAAAATTACAGGATATTACTCTTTGGTGGGCAGATAACCTATAATTAATTTGCCAGACACAAATTCGGATGCAAAGTTAATGCCAGACGGCTTTAAATATGGCAACGAAATTGCCTGTTCCTGGAGTAGTTTATAATCTAAAAATTATAAGACCTCTTTCCGTCATTTTATCAAGATTAAAAATTACAAGATATCATTCTTTGGATAGCAGACAAGCTATAATTAATTTGCCAGACACAAAATCGGTTGCAAAGTTAATGCCAGACGGCTTTTACTATGGCAGCGAAAGTGCCTGTTCCTGGAGTAGTTTATAATCTAAAAATTATAAGACCTCTTTCCGTCATTTTATCAAGATTAAAAATTACAAGATATTATTCTTTGGATAGCAGACAACCTATAATTAATTTGCCAGACACAAATTCGGTTGCAAAGTTAATGCCAGACGGCTTTAAATATGGCAACGAAAGTGCCTGTTCCTGGAGTAGTTTATAATCTAAAAATTATAACACCTCTTTACGTCATTTTATCAAGCTTAAAAATTGCTAGATATTACACATTGGATAGCAGACAACCTATAATTAATTAGCCTGACACAAATTCGGTTGCAAAGTTAATCCCAGACGGCTTTAAATATGGCAACGAAAATGCCTGTTCCAAGAGTTGTTTATAATTCAAAAAAATTATAACACCTCTTTACGTCATTTTATCAAGCTAAAAAGTTACACGATATTAGCCTTTGGTAGACAGGCAACCTATAATTAATTTGCCAAACACAAATTCGGTTGCAAAGTTAATGCCAGACGGCTATAAATATGGCAACGAAAGTGCCTGTCCATAAGCGGTTTATAATTAAAAAAGTATAAGACCTCTTTACGTCATTTAATAATGCATAAAAATTACAAGATATTACTCTTTGGATAGCAAACAACTTATAATTAATTTGCCAGACACAAATTCGGCTGCATTTGGCAAATTCGGCAATTTTTTTTTTCAATATAAAGTTTACTTAAAAAAAGGCTCTTGTTTATCAAAATATAAGTTTCTTTTTTTAAATATTAGGGTGGGTGCCCCGGTTTTGGCCACACTGGAATTTATTTGTCCAATATTTAAGCTGTGAGTTGATGTTAACAAATTATATGAATTCTTACACCTTAACCTTTCTAAGGGTGCACAAATTTTCATCACATGAAAAGGCTTATCGGTAAGACTTAAAAAAATGACACTTTCGTCAATCAAGCACAAAGTATCACAAATGTACTCAATCAGGATCTGAAAAAGTGTCGTGCAAACAATCAGGTGCAGAAAAATAGAGAATCTAATCAACAAGACTCCAGAAAAATCCAGGGTTTCCAATTCGGTTCAATGACGTAAAGAGGTCTTATAATTTGTTGAATTAAAAACTGCTCTTGGAACAGGCACTTTCGTTGCCATATTTCAGGCCGTCTTGCATTAACTTTGCAACCGAGTATGTGTCTGGCAAATTAATTGTAGGTTGTCTTCTATCCATAGAGTAATATCTTGTAATTTTAAGCTTGATAAAATGACGTAAAGGGGACTTATAATTTTTAAATTATAAACAACTCTTGGAACAGGCATTTTCGTTGCCATATTTAAAGCCGTCTGGCATTAACTTTGCAACCGAATTTGTGTCTGGAAATAAATTGTAGGTTGTCTTCTATCCAAAGAGTAATATCTTGTAATTTTTAAGCTTGATAAAATGACGTAAAGAGGTCTTAAATTTTTTTGAAATATAAACCACTCTTGGAACAGGCACTTTCGTTGCCATATTTAAAGCCGTCTGGCATTAAGTTTGCAACCGAATTTGTGTCTGGCAAATTGATTATAGGTTGTCTACCCACCAAAGAGTAATATCTTGTAATTTTTAAGCTTGATAAAATGACGTAAAGAGGACTTAAAATTTTTAAACTATAAACCGCTCTTCGAACAGGCACTTTCGTTGCCATATTTAAAGCCATCTGACATTAACTTTGCAACCGAATTTGTGTCTGGCTAATTAATTATAGGTTGTCTGCTATCCAAAGAGTAATATCTTGCAATTTTTAAGCTTGGTAAAATGACGTAAAGAGGTTTTATAATTTTTTGAAATATAAACAACTCTTGGAACAGGCACTTTCGTTGAAATATTTAAAGCTGTCTGACATTAACTTTGCAAACGAATTTGCGTCTGGCAAATTAATTATAGATTGTCTGCTATCCAATGTGTAATATCTTGCAATTTTTAAGCATGATAAAATAACGTGAAGAGGTCGTATAATTTTTAGAAATATAAACAACTCTTGGAACAGACACTTTCGTTGCCATATTTAAAGCCGTCTGGCATTAACTTTGCAACCGAATTTGTGTCTGGCAAATTAATTGTAGGTTGTCTGATATCCAAAGAGTAATATCTTGTAAATTTTAAGCTTGATAAAATGACGTAAAGATGTCTTATAAAATTTAAATTATAAACCACTCTTGAAATAGACACTTTCGTTGCCATATTTAAAGACGTCTGGCATTAACCTTCCGTCTACCAGACAAAACACCCATTTATCTACGGCAACACCTAATTTTAATTCCAAACTTGCAAACAGCACCAGTAATATTTTAATATAATTTTGCTTTTACAATGAAAGCTTAAATTAAGGAATTCGTAATATCTAGACAAGTCCTTTATAAATTCCGGTGTCAATCGACAATTTCTCATTTTACCATTGACACCAGAAATATTGCTGTCGGGTCCAATGGACCCGTCTGGTAGACGGAAGGTTAACTTTGCAACCGAATTTGTGTCTGGCAAATTAATTGTAGGTTGTCTGCTATCCAAAGAGTAATATCTTGTAATTTTTAAGCTTGATAAAATGACGTAAAGAGGTCTTATAAAATTTAAATTATAAAACACTCTTGGAACAGGCACTTTCGTTGCCATATTTAAAGACGTCTGGCATTAACTTTGCAACCGAATTTGTGTCTGGAAAATTAGTTATAGGTTATCTGCTATCCAAAGAGTAATATCTTCTTTAAGCTTCATAAAAAGATATAAGAAAATGAGCCTTTATAAAATGGCGGATTTTTGAAGGTTTTATACCTGCATAACCCCTTCTGCCACAGGTAAACGCAACGTCACCCGACTGCCAGACCGCTTGCAAACGTATTCTACCATAAAAGGGAAAAACATATTAAAAAATGGGCCTTGATAAAATGACGTGATTTTGAAGCTTTTTGACCTGCACAACCCCTTCTGCCACAGGTAAACGCAACGTCTCCCGACTGCCAGACCGCTTGCAAACGTATTCTACCATAAAAGGGAAAAACATATTAAAAAATGAGCCTTGATAAAATGACGTGATTTTTGACGTTGCTAGCTCTTAGACTAATACTTTTTCTTGATCGTAAACATTTGTATACCTTTGTAAGTTGTGACGTCAAGATTCTTTGTTATGTTCCCCTACCTGGAATGCATGCATGGTGGGGTTGCAGAAAAAAGTTTTAGTTTAGATATGACGTAATAAGAAATGCTCTGCAGGTTCACATTTGTGTGTTGGGGATTTCTTTAAATTATTCGTTTATGCATTAAAATTCTACTTAGTTGGTATACATAAAGTACGATGAAATTTCCAATTAGAGTAAAAGTTAACCAAATTCGTTTAATTCGTCTTTTTTCGTTAAAAAATCATTAGTTTCCTTTGTTAATTGTTCAATTATCGAAATTCTTTGAGGTAACGACTGTTCAAAAACTAAAAAATATGTTTAAATTTCTATTTTAAGTTGTGTATTCTGATTTTATATTAAAAAATAAATAAATAAATAAAAAATATGAAGAAATCAGTTAAAAATTTAATATTTTCTGTTTTGCTTAATTAATAATGTTCATGAAGGAAATGGTTGTCCAAAACTGGAATGCATGCTTAAATTTCTTTCTATCAAATTGATATTCTGAAGTTTGAGTTGAAAAAATCGTAAGAAATCAGTCTTTTTCTATAAAACTTGATATTTTCCATTGTTTTTTACTTAATTAACGATACTCATTAAGATTATAGCTGTTGAAAAACTAGAATGCATGTTTAACTTTCAACTTGTAAGTCGATACACTGATGTTGCAGTTGATAAAAATCGTAAGAAATCAGTCTTTTTCTATAAAATCGATATTTTCCATTGTTTTTTACTTAATTATGAATGCTCATTAAGGTTATAGCTGTTGAAAAACTGAAATGTATGTTTAAGTTTTCTCTCTTAAGTTGATAAAAATCGTTAGAAATCAGTCTTTTTCCATAAAACTTGATATTTTCCATTGTTTTTTTTACTTAATTAACGATACTCATTAAGGCTATAGCTGTTGAAAAACTAGGATACATGTTTAACTTCCAACTTTTAAGTCGTTACATTGATCATATAGTTGATAAAAATCGTAAGAAATCAGTCTTTTTCTATAAAACTGGATATTTTCTATTGTTTTTACTTAATTAATACTACTCATTAAGATGTCTATGAAGCAAAATTCAAATATATGTTTAACTTTCTTGAGTTAAATTGATAATCTCATCTTGTAGTTGAAGAAATCTAAATAAAATGGTTAAAAACTGAAATTTTAATTGTTTCGCTTAATTAATAATACTCATTAAAATTACGGTTGTTTAAAATTCAAATACAAATTTAATCTTCTTCTTATAGTATGATTCAATGTTGAGATGTGATTGATAATATTTTTAATTAGGGAAGGTTGTTCACCTATCCTGTTATAATAGAATATTCCTTTTTTCCACTAGGGGGCGTTCGTGGAGGGGGATGCATAGTGGGGGGTAGGAGGGACGGTGGTGGCACGGTGGGCGCAGGAGGCACCGCAGGAGGGGCAGCCGGAGGAGGCCCGGGGCAGCTGGAGGAGCAGGTGGGGCAGCCGGAGGAGCAGGCGGGACAGCCGGAGGAGCAGGAGGCACGGTGCCACAGTGCCACCTGCGGCTGAGCCCGTACTGTCGTTTTCCTACTACTTACCGTAATGCGAGAGAGATATAGAGTATTTGAATATTGGAGCGAGTGTGTAGAAAGTATTTGCTATATATAATTTAGTATCGGGACGGATCGTCCGTAGCCGAGATTTTAAATGTAAATAAAGTTTTGTTAATATATAAATAAGTTATAAATAAAGTTGTTCGTTAATTTAAAATGAATGAGTAAGCATTTTTTAATAAACCATCTCACAACGAGCCCGATATCAATTAAATTACATCAGTATTGTCAGCATATCAAAAACAAGGAACATTTTTTCGAAGTTTGTGCGAGTGGGGATCGTGGTTCAAGGAAAATTCGTACGCGTGGGGTTTAAGGGTGTATTTCGATTCAAACTGCTGATTTTCCGATTTATTTTTAAATTCAGTTTTGCTCTCAAATGCATCAAATTGGCAAAATGTCTTATTTAGAAAGTACACAAGGTGCCTTGATTGTCAATTCTTTGATAAATGCAGAAAATGTTGCTAAAAAAAGCAATCAAAAACGGCATTTTGAAACGATTTTCCAAAGCGGGAGATCTGTGAACGGAAAAAAGGGTCATACTGAGAAGGTAATTGTTATAAATCAAATTCTAACAAATTGAGCGCAAAAGGACATCACACGGCACTTTATACGTCTCTTCAAAAATCCCCTCAGAAAGTTTCGTGTTTCTACTTTTTAAAATGTGTCTGAAATTGTATCAGAAAATTTCCAACTGTTGAAGGTGGAAAAGCGTTTTTTCGAATACACCCTTAATGAAAAGTGCAAGACATATTACCAATAATTTGTTCGTCTTTGTGTATGTCATTGCTCATTAATATGTAGAGCATGGTCCATCAAGTGTATTTTTTTGCTTATATAACGAATCAAATGGGAAAAAATTCTGTTTGAACTAATTTCAAGTACATTATCATAATTTGTGATTATTTGCTTAATGTGAATGAGAATCCTTCTCAATATTTTACAAAAAGAGCCTAACCATATACAAGCCGAGAGCTGGTTGAGGGCAGAGATGGGCAGTATCGAAAATACATGTATTTGAAATACATTTTCAAAATACATTTGTATTTTGTATTTTGTATTTTAACCCGACTAAACAAAAGTATTTTGATAATGTATTTTGAAATGATTTTTTCAAGTATTTTGTATTTTTAAAATACATTTCATGTTCAAAATACATTTCTGTAGGTTTCCAGCTGCTTCGTTGAAACCGCAGATGTAAAATTCTTAAAAGAATAATAGGAGCCTGTCTGTTTTGTTTTGTCTTAATGGTTTCGTTTTTGAAAGTTAATGCAAACATACTTTACATCTACGGATACGATAAGGATTTGAATGAATGCTTCTGTTTTATTTATAGTCCAGGCATTACGTGCTCAAAAAGGACAAATAAATGCAAGTTTTGGTGTAGTTTTGATTTTTGGCTCCCTTTATGTTTTTTGGGTCGCTGAACACGAATCTGGCATTATCCAACAAAATTTCTCCCCGGAAACACGTTTTTTTAGCAAAAAACGTGCAAAAAACGTGGCTTTTTTTCGTTTTTTCTAAATAACTTCAAAATTATGCATTTTACATAAAAGTCATCGATACATAAATTAAAGAGCACAAAATTTCCTACATTTTATGTACAGTACTACAGTTTTTTTCTCTGATCAATAGTTTAGCCATGAAAGAGCCGCAAAAATGCGTGTGAAAAGCAAAAAATTCTGAAAAACGTGAATTACAGCACCGTACGTCGATGAAATATGAAAAACAACCATTTTACGCAAATTTTCCCCACTTAATAATACTAATATATTATTATAGCAGTGGCGCAGCGAGGGGGGGGTTTTGGGGGTTAAAACCCCCCTCAGAGCCATGACAAAAATACAGAAATTTCCATTTTTATGAACTGAATCATAAAAAAAAACTAAAGTTAGAATTTTATTTGTTTTGTTCTCGAAATCTGCCGCTTTATTGAATCAAATCTTATTTAAAAATTTGACTCGTTTAAGCGGCAGTAATGTATTTTCTTTTAAAAATGGGGAAAGTACATGGTAACGGTATCAGTATCGAAAACTGGTCACTCATTTCGGAAAAGGCCGGCATTCATTTATACTATTGGAAATCAGCCGAAGGCTAAAAGGAATGGTCATTTCCTGTCACTGCCAATGCCGTCTCGGGTATTTCAATACTGCACCATTAAGGGGGGGGGGTCTTAATTAGTTACATCTGTTTCTTCCTCTTTTTTTGGAAACGGGACTGGACACTCCAATTCCAGGAAAAACACAAAAACGCATGCTTTGAAGGATAGGCTTAATTTCCCAAACATTCTGTTGTTAGTTGCTGTAATGCTAAGGTTTCCTTTATTGTGCGTTTCGCTATGGATATTAAATCCTATTCAGTGAAAAAATTATGAAAAAGATGGATATAAGAGATCATTTTTTAAAATCTTTCGAATTCCTTCAAGCATTCTCAAAATCCATGTATTTTTGGAAAGTATATAATTCGTTTATATTTATGTCTCTGGAAAGATATTAACAGCGCCGTGCGAAAGGAGGGGGGGAGTAGAGGGCGGTCGCAGGGATTTAGGGGGTGCCAAATTTCTAATTACTTTCTACTTACTACTATTTTAAAGGGACTACTTTCAGACATTTTTTTTAATTAATATTAATTCATATTTAAAAAATGCCCGAAATAGGCAAGTAGGTAAACGGAAAAAAAGTTACCGGATAAACAGTTATCGGAAAAAAGTGACATAAACTACAAAAGTGGAAAAGAAGTTACCGAAAAAAAAAAGGGACAAGGAATTGATTTTGGGAATTCATTATTGATTTTGAGGATTCATTGGTTAAGTATTTAAAGGGTATCAGGAGGAGGTTCTTAATTTAAGTAAATGGGTTTTTCGTGCTGAATTAACTGTTTTGGTTCAGTTTTTGGATATATGATACCCCCCTCCCCCATCCATAACTTCTCAAATTAAATTAATAGTTTTTTACGCAGATTTATCCGATTCGGTTGGAATTTCGGACATAAGATCATTATGATAAGACGTATCTCTGATTAGTTATAGAGTTCTTTTGCTTATTATAAAGGGTCAAATACTCCCCCCCCCCCCACAAATTAGATAGATCGGTTTTTAAGATCGGATCAAAATTATCCGATGTATTTCAAATTTAAGATATAGATTCTTTCTGATAAGGTGAATTTCTGAATAATTTTAAGAGTTTAATGACGAAGTATAAAGGGAGGGGGATGGGAGATAATCCCTCGTAAATTAAGTAAAATGGCTTTTTACGCAGAATTATCCGATTTGCTTCGAATTTTGGACATAGGTTCATTATGATAAAACGTATCTCTGATTGGTTACGGGGTTCTTTTCCTTATTATAAAGGGGGGGACAAGCAATTATTTCCCCCTCAAATTAGATAAATCGGTTTTTATGCAGAATTATCTGATGTATTTCAAATTTTAAATATAGGTTCTATCTGAAAAGGTGAATCCCTGAATAGTTTTAAGGGTTTAATGGCTAAGTATAAAGGCAAAAACAGAGGATAACCCCCCACCCCCTTTAAATTAAATAAATAGCTTTTTATGCAGAAATATCCAATTTAAAGTATTACTATTCAAATTTTGGATGTAGGTTCTTTATGATAAGGTGTATCCCGGATTAGTTATGAGGTTCTTCTGCTAAGTATAAATAGGGAAACGGACGATTATCCCTCCCCCCTTAAATTAGATAAATTGTTTATGCATAATTATCCGATGTATTTCAAATTTTTGATATAGGTTTTTCTCATAAAGTGGATCTCTAAATAATTTTAAGGGCTTAATGGCTAAGTATAGAGGGGGGAACTGGGAATAACCCCACTTAAATTACATAAATGGCTTTTTACGCAGAATTATCCGATTTGCTTCAAATTTTAGATGTAGTTTCATTATGGTAAGGCGTAAAAGCCAATGAATATAGTTAAAATAGGGAGGGATGCAGCAGTCCATTCAGGAAACCTTTTCGGGGAAAGAAGCTTGCTTTCCCCATTCGACGGAGGGGGATGTCCGGTAGATATCGCAGGTGGCTAGTTTCTTAGGAAATTTGTCGATCAGGGGATTTCCCGGTAAAGGTTTGCCGCAAAAATACTCAAGTAACATAAAAAAAACGAGTTGAATGCAACTGAACGCAAATAACAAATAAAAAAAAATTTCTTTATTTTTTAATTTAATGATTGAAAACTATTATGTCAGAAAACATTACAACACATTTTACCTTTTTTCTGATAATGATTAATTTCCATTCATTTTGCACTTAAAACTGGTTTATTTATTTTTTTTTTTATTTGTGAAAAAAGTAATATACTAAATTATTTGTTGTAATTGTCATTTTAAATTTACGCCAAATATTTATCATTTACTGATTTTTACTAATTTATGTCCCATATTACACATCACAAAATATAATATAAAACATTTTAAAAATATATGTTAGAAAATTTTAACGTACAAACTATGTTGTATGTCACGAACGAATGAACTAGTAAATTCATTAATTTGTAGTGATAAAAATAGTTTTTTATTACTAGCTTATGTTAGTAATTAGAAAGTTAATTGTTTAAAAACCTGTAGTTCTTGATAGATCTTCAGGTTTGAACGCTTAAAAAAATAAACGGATTTAAATAAAAAACAACGATTTTAAGAAAAACAGGATATTTTTTTCTTTGTTACGATGTTTATAGAATACTGAAAAATGCTACGCAGAAACATAACTCACAGTTTTTAATTCAAACAGCTATTCAGGATATATAAACAAATCCTTAAAACTATTCAGGGATTCACTTTATGAGAAAGAAACTATAGCCAAAATTTGAAATACATCAGATAATTGTGCATAAAAAACAATTTATCTAATTTAAGGGGGAATAATCGTGGCCCCCTTTTAATTAGCAAAAGAATCCCATAACTAATCAGGGATACCCCTTATCTTAATGAACCTACATTCAAAATTTGAAGCAAATCGGATAATTCTGCGTAAAAAGCCATTTATTTAATTTAAGCGAGGTTATCCCCCCATGCACCCTCTATACTTAACCATTAAACTCCCAATATTCTTCAAGCATTATATACTCTGACGACTAACTGACAACATTAATCGTGGCAGAAGATAGATAGCGAAGTCTTATTGTGAAAAGGGATGCAGGGGTGAAAATATCTTCATTCAAAAGCTGAGAAGAATAGGTGCTATTAACCTCAAGGGACATACCTAGAAAATAATTGCACTGGTCTAGTGGCAATGAGCTGAGGGGGACAATGGGATTATTGAGCACCGAGAGGGAAGGAAGGTAGTTGGAAGAGAGACATGTGCTGGTAATGTACAAGAAAATACATTGATGTAAGATGACTTAGACGTGCTAAGCGAAATGTAATATTTGAGTGTGGCTCCTATGTAGTTGTAATGTCGTTTTATTTATTTTTTTAATAATTGATCTATGGTTCTAATAAAGAACTTGAGGAATTAAAAATGTGTTATTGATGAACTTAACAAATAAATCAACTTAGTAAAGAGAAACTCAGGGCGCGACACCACAATACTATATATAAGCCTTATCAGAAAGAACCTATATCCAAAATTTGACACACGTTGGATAATTCTGCTTAAAAAACCATTCATCTTATTTAGGGTGGAGGGGGGGGGGTAATCATCCGTTCCCAAAACTAATCAGGCAAGCGTCTTTTCAGTATGAATGTATATCCAAAAATTGAACCAAAGCAGTTAATTCAGCATGAAAAAATCATTCACTTAATTTAAGAGCCGACCTCCGACCCCCCCCCCCCCATTTCATGCTTTGCCAATAAATCTCCAAAATCAAAAATAAATCCCCGAAATCAATTCCTTGTCACTTTTTCCCCAGTAACATGTTTATCCTGTCCCTTTTTTCCCGGTAACTTTTTTTCCGTGTCATTTTTTCCCGCTTTTGTAGTTTGTCACTTTTTTCCGATAACACTTTTTCCTAGATTCAGGCAAGTAGATATCATGATTAAAAAGCTATGTAACTGAGAAATGTTCTCCATTCTTTGATAAGATCTTTCAGAAGACGATTCTCACAGTGGATGATTTGAAACGAATTTACGACGTAGTAGCAACAAAAAGAAGAAAAAATGGTTGCCATGCGATCAAAATCGCTTGTAACTCGTTAACTATTATACTTATTATTAAAAAAAATGGCGTATTTGTTTCGTCAATGTTTTTGTCAACGAACTTTGTCAAAAGATGGTCGAAAAACGCGAATTTCCTGTGCGGATCGCGGAGAAAACGGCAATTTCACCAAATATCGCAGATAAAACGCTGATTTCATCTGAAGACCGCGGGAAAACGTCGATTTCGTCTAAAGACTTCTGATATAATGCCGATTTCGTTAAAAAATCGGGAAAAAAACGCCGTTTTCGATAAAAGATTGCTTAAAAATATTTTGTCAAAAGTTCATTGAAAGAAAAGGTCGCTTTCATCAAAAGATCACGGAAAAAACGCCGATTTCGTCGAAAAACCGGGAGGATAAAGCGCCGTTTTCAAGAAAAGATCGCGTAAAATTGCAAAATTTGTCTAAAGATCTTCGAAAAAACGCCGATTTCGACAAAAGATCGCAATAAATCACCGATTTTGCTAAAATATCGCAGATAAATTGCTGATTTCGTTTAGAGGTCGCGGGAAAATGCCGATTTCGTCAAAAGATCGCGGGAAAACGCCGATTTCGTCAAAAGATCGCGGAAAAACCGCCGATTTTGCTTAAATATCGCAAATAAATCGCTGATTTCGTCTGAAGGTAGCAGGAAAACGTCCATTTCGTCTGAAAATCGCGGATAAACACCCCTCGCGGGGGGTAACTCGCTGCCCCCCCCCCCGCCGATTTCCGAAAAAAAAATTCAACCAGAATCATCCCTGAAGCAACTCTATCCCCCCCCAGAGCCGAATTCTGGCTGCGCCACTGATTATAGACTATATTTTATTAATCTGATGGTCATTGTGTCTTTTATATCAAAAAAATAAATAAAAATGAGCATTTTTGTGATAAAAATCTTCATTTGCTATTACAAATAATAATAGTAATAATTTCTTAATTTGACTTTTAAATAATGTAAATAAAATAACTAACGCAGGCTTTAACATATAAAAGCTGAATGGATTCCAGTTCTTAAAGTTCTCGAAGTTCAAAATGTGGGTGTGACAATAAAACAAATTCGGAAAATAGAAATTATGGCACTGTACATTAGATTTAACATGAAAACTAACCATTTTTCGCAAAGATTGACTTTAAATGATACTGAAGATATTATGATGGACTATATTTTACAATGAAGTTGCTAACAATAAAAATGACGACTCATTATGAACTATTATTTAATTATAAATAATTATGTACATTAGTAAGTACATTTACTTAAAAAAACAAAGTACTGTTTCCGCTTTCTTTTATTTGAGGGTCCCTGCTTTTCACCGACATTTACAAAATAGAAAATAGACGAATGGAATTAGTGGGTGTTTTTATAATTATTAATATTATAAATAAAAGTTTTTTTTAATAGTAAATATTTGATACCTTGCAGCATGACTATGTCCCCTTCCGTTGGGACCTCTGATTCATTGTGTGGGCAATCTATTTCGAGATCGGTTTCAAAGTCTAGCCCATCCTCTTCGTCTTGACGCACAACTGCGATGTTGTTGCAATTACCCGAAGCAAATCTTCTATCTGATATCTTCGCAAATAATTTTTGCTGCTGCTTCAACCACTCGCAGCCTCTCATCTCGATCAGATTTACATGTTTGCTGATACCATGCATTAGTCAGTATCTTCCCTCCTATATTCTTGAAACACACAATGGACTTTTTTTTTCTGATTCTTTGTGATCAGTATGTCGTCTCCATATCTCTCAATGAGGTTAAACTTTACAGTTCTCATATCAGGTTGATAACCCCCTGTAACCTGTTTCATTAGCTTTTCCATGGAGAATTGACACTCGTCATCATGATTTTCAAGGTAATCGTAATATACTTTGCATTGCTTTGTCGATTGCCTCGGCAAATGGACCACGTTTCTACTGTTCTTGGACCTTCGGCCTCCCATAAATATGTATATTTTTTAAACATTTGATGTGGTATTGAGCATTTGCTGCGATCAAATCATTCACTGGTTCGATGCGCTGAATTATAGCATGCCCATAATCATCATTGCGAGCTCTTGCTGCTTTCAGAATTGTACTTATGAATCCCATGTGTCGCATACTGTATACAATATTGCATTCACTTGGTGGATTTTTCTCTTGTGTTGCGATGAACTCTTCCGAAATGGACAGTCCACATATAAAACAATTAGTTCGAAAATTAAACTGAGGAGTTGATGATCTTAAAATTTGAGAAGTGCTAGCACTTTGTTCCTCAATCTTTTTCAGATAAGCAGTAATCATCCGTTCATTTACGTATGCTTTTCTACACTTAACATGCACATCTACTGAGATTTTCCCATTTAGGAAAACTGCCTTTCCATCCTTTCTTTCTGTACTTGCCTTGATTAACGCTGCAATACCTCGGCTAACTTTCACTGACCCCTCTTCTAAAGGAAAGTCACAAATAAAACTCAGCGATATCGCGCAAAATCATTTTAGATGTTCATTATATTCACAAGAACTCAAACAGTGAATTACTAAAGTATAAGTATGCAGTTGCATATATAGAAACTGAGAGGAATGTGTCCTCCTGATAAGCTAGTGATCTGTGCGACGCATATTTCTAACAGAGGTGAGACTGGTGGAAAAGGAGGGGGAATTAGTATTCCACTGAACGTGGACATGGGATGCGGGGGGGTGGGCGCTTGGCCAACGTTATTTCATACTTGCACCCCTTCAATCAAGAAGGAAAGTGCAGATGGGATCAGTTAAAGCCTGTTTTAGTTATTTTATTTACATTATTTAAAAGTCAAATTAAGAAATTATTACTATTATTATTCTGCAATAACAAATGAAGATTTTGCTCACAGATATGCTCATTTTTATTTATTTTTTAGTTATGAAAAAAACAATGAACATCAGATTAATAAAATATAGTCGATAATAATATATTTAGTATTATTAAGTGGGGGAAAATTTGTGTAAAATGGTTGTTTTTCAAGTTTCATCGATGTACGATGCTGTAATTCACGTTTTTCAGAATTTTTTGCTTTTCACGCCTATTTTTGCGGCTCTCTCACGGCTAAACCATTGATCAAAGGAAAAAACTTTAAATACATAAAATGTAGGAAATTTTGTGCTCTTTAATTTATGTATTGATGACTTTTATGTAAAATGTATAATTTTGAAGTTATTTAGAAAAAACGAAAAAAAGCCACGTTTTTTGAACGTTTTTTGCCAAAAAAACGTGTTTCCGGGGAGAGATTTTGTTGGATAATGCCAGATTCGTGTTCAGCGACCCAAAAAACATAAAGGGAGCCAAAAATCAAAACTACACCAAAACTTGCATTTATTTTTTACCAAATGCCTGGACTATTAGGCATTTTTGCTGAACTGTTACAATTCTAATGTTCTAGGTTTTATAATTATAACGTTTCTTTGAGAACGTCAAAAACTACTGTGTGATAAACAGGAAGATTATTTAAATTTTTGCTGTGTCCAGTACTTTTTAAAGAACCATAGGAAAAAAGTAATATAGAAATAGAAAGAAATGTAATTTAATGTTTGTCTCGAGAAAGAACGCCTGATATTTTTTCAGCTTCAAATGATAATGTATCAAAAGAATTACAGAATTGCGACAGAACACGTTGCGCTATACTATAGGGGAATTTTTTTTTTAAATAATTTATGTTGATAATAATGGCAGTTGTTAAACTAGCATGACAAATGTGTAAAACAAGATCTATCATTACAAGTGGACCGTTTGAAGCAATAATCATCTTTAAAACACAGCTAATGGTAAGATTTTTAATTTTATACCATACATTGATCGAAACATTACTTTTCCAGTCCTTTTGTATCTATTTTATCAAAGGTCGGGTAAATTTTAAGTTATCCCCATGATATTCATTTGCGAGCGAATTTTATTATAAAAGTACTTCTATTTATTGATATACAGTTCAGATTTTCATTGATTGTATTCCAGCAATGATTGAGTATGTCAAATATTGGATTTTTTTTAATTATTATTATTATAAACCTGTCCTTACTAGGAGATACATGTTTTTCTAGCGTGACTTCGCAATTAATTTTTTTTTTTTTTTTACTCATTTCATGTTTTATTTTATATTGTTTAAAATAAAATAGTACAATGAAAATATAAACTAGTATCGGACCAAAACAAAAATGGCTGTACAAAGCCGTTTTTTTTTTTTTTTTTTTTTTTTTTTTTTTTTTTTTTTCTTTGAGTTTCGATTGTAAACGGAAGTTTTACAGATGAAAGTTTTAATATGAATGAGAATGTTAATTTGGTTAATTACAAAACTATCCCCTCTTTAGAAGAATATTTATGATTTTCAATATGCGGGCATGTGCATATATTTCTTTAGACTAAAATTGACAAAAGATTGATGAAACATTATTTTGTATTTTGTATAGCATAGAAATTTATGCATTACTAATTATGAAGTTATTTATGTATCCTGTATATCTCGAGATTATTTATGTATCAACCGAGATTCAATGTTCATTGTATAGAGATTTTCAAAATGTTTAACATTTAACTTGCAAATTAATAAAAAAAAAATATCAATAAATCATTCTTCCAGAGAAAGCACTGTATTCATGTTCAAATAAATATAGCAATGTTTAATTTACAATCATTAGTACAAATACAGCATGCTTAAGTTTAAATAAATCTTTACAATAAAACTGACGGAAAATTACGTTATGAGTATTTTAAGTATTTTTAATAGCGCCGGAGAGGGGGCAGTTGCCCCGGGCGCGGAAATTGAGGGGGCGCCAAATGTATATTACCAACTTTTTTTTCCCGGCTTATTACAAGAAGTTATATGGGGGGGGGGGAGGTGCGCCAGATTGAAACTTTTCCTTGGCCGCAGTTTTTTCTTCGCACGCCCTTGATTTTTGATGTAATGACTTATTCAAGATTGAAGGGTTTTTAAAACAGACCATGACGAAGAATGATGCATTGATAGAAGACGTTTATTAAATAGAAAACGTAACCTTTAAAAAAAATTATTTAAAAAAATTATTTGGTATCATGATACCCCAAACGTTGTATTCCTACACATTATCATATTCCAATCATATATTATTCACTCTTCGAATTTTAATCACTCACTCTTTTTACTTTTCTGTATGTTTATAACAAAAAGTATTGGATTCGTGAAAAAATTCGACTTCAGGTTTTCGGTCGACGGATTTATATTTTTGAAGGTCTTGAACACTGACAGTTGTTAGGAAATGTTTATTTGTGAGTTTATCAGTGTATGGTGCAAATTTTGAGGGTGCTCTAAGAATTAATGCACAGAATCTAATAATATTTTAGATTCAGTTAGAAATTTACATAAGTTATTTTAGATATTAGGTAATGGTTTAACTCTTCCAAAAGGTGGCTGATATGCTATGTCTTTCACGATTTTCGCAAAAACTGCATCTCCTTAACTAATGCACGGATTTTCATCAAATTTCAGATTCAGTTAAACGTTGTTATAAGTTGTTGCCGATTAAGTTTCGGTGTGAATTGCGCAGATGGGTGACGCTGCTATGCTTCATTTTTCACCATTTCTGCTTTAGCTCTATCTGAAGTAGCAATACATGGATTTTCAACGAATATCAGATTTAGTTTGATGTTACTATAAATCGTCACTAATTAAGTGTTGGTGCAAATCGCCCAACAGGTGGCGCTGCTATGCTGCACTTTTCAGGATTTACTGGATTTTAACAAGAACTAATGCAGTAAATGTCATCAAACTTCATATTCTGTTATGTATTATTATTAACTATTACTACCAATCACCGAAATTCGGTTTCGGCCTTATAAACCTGCTTAGTATATCTTTAACTATAAATTCTCCAAAAAGATATTAAGTAATTTTCAATTTGAGATTTTTTTTCTCTTTTGAAAGCCAATTATAATTTCCAAACATAATTTTGATTTGTAGATTATTTTGATAACACTTTACTCCTATGCTTAAAATAAATCTGAATTATACCCAAGAAAAATTTTATATTTTTGTATACATTTTAACATTTTATCTGTAAGCATTCTTCGTTTATTTTATAAAGAGTATTTTAAAAATAAATAGATTGATTTGTTTTTTTTTATCTATTTTTTCTTTTGCTTCTTTACTTTGATAATTTATAATTTCAAAGAATTTAAACGGTGTTACAAAAACACCTAACAGTAGCGTTAATCAAACAAAAATAAGAAGTCTACACAGGCCGAAATTATTATGCCCGGTTAAAACCGAACAAAGACTTTTTTTGTCCAGTCCATTCAAAATATATACATTTAAAGTTTATACAAAGAAAGTTAAAAGTTTCGATCCATAGAAAAGAAGTTTTAACACAGTTCGATACAAAAAGTAAAATCTCAGAACTAGCCCGGCTCGATATAAAAGCTAAAAGTTCGGCCAGGCCCTGCTCGTATAAAAAGTTGATTAGTCCGGACCAATTAAATTTCCAGAAAACCTAAATTTCTGTGTCGATGTGGGGTAAAATCATCTTGTACGAGGAATTCTGATCGAAAATATTTATTTTTTTTTCATGTTTATAAATTTTTCTTTTAAAAAGCATTTTGGACTGCGATATTTAATTTAAAATGAATCTTTATTTTTATGTAAATGTTTTTGTTATAATTAAGGCTTAGTCAAAAAGGGCAACTTTATGACACATGTTTTAATTTATTTTTGTTTGGAAATGCTTGAAACTAGCAGGTGCAGAAATTATTTAATCGCATTAATTTTCCCATAGTTTGCAAACACAATAGATTTTTGCAGAAAATGGTGTCAAAATGGGCATTTCCTCGCGAAAGAAGAATAACCATTCCAACAGGGGTGAAAATCGATCTTGACACATAATCAAAATCACTTATAATTCAACAGATAACTTAATAAAAAAAAATGGAAAATTCAGTTCGATTCCAAATCGCTTCCATGTCAGGCCTTCCAATTTTATATCTTTCCGTTAAAATATGGATTTGTAAATGTGTCAAAAATTTTGCACTTGTTGGGCAGAGCAATGAGAGCAGCCTTAATATAATTTTATGCCTTGGAAAAACGAAGTCGAAAAATTCTATACAGTAAAATCTTCTAAGAAGGATTCGCACAGGATAGGAGAAAAAATATATTGTAGACAGGTTTATTTCTTTACAGTAACATAGCTTGTTCTAAATGTGCCATATTCTTTTTTTTCTTGTTATTAAATTTATTTTGCATGAATCAATAAATTTCCCGTTTAAGACAGGATTTATAGACAGATGCATTTTCAGAGTTCCTTTTGCTGTGCTTTAATTTTATTATTCAGAAATACACTTACTGTTCATAAAAAAAATAATAATTTTAATAGTGAAATTATAGCAATTTAAAAATGCGTACATTTTTTGGAAAAAAAATGTTGGATTGGGCCAGATTCTACTGATCTTTCCTATAAGCCGACCGAGACGGAATGAGCCAATGATTTCCATACGGGCTGGATCATGACCTATACTAATATTTTTGACTAGTGCAACTAGCGCTCTAGGAAGAATGAAGCCCAATCCCGGTGCGATCTGGAAGAAATATATCAGGCCCGGCCCGAATCTGCAGAAAGAAAGTAAAGCCGGGACCCGAAAGAATGATGACGAGATCCTTCTGAGTCTATCTTTCCGAAAAAAATAAACCCGATATCCGGTCCGGTCAGGCCCGACCCGAGGGTCGTGGATTAAAATTGGCCAGCTAACTGTACCGGACACGGCCCATGCAAACCTCTTATCTCATAGACATTTTTTTTTCTAAATTTTAAAATGTATTTTGTATTTTAAATATATTTTGAAAATACATGTATTTTGTATTTGGAACTTTTTCAATTCGAAAAGTATTTTGTATTTTGTATTTTAGATTCTAAAACTAATGTATTTTGTATTTTGTATCGAAAATGAGTTTTCGATGTATTTTGCCCAACTCTGGTTGAGGGCTTTTCGTTCAAGTTCCTAAAATAGTCTGTGGAGGATGTAGTTAACTGTTTTTCCAGAGAAGTTGAGCAGAAGGCATTTAATGTCGAATGAATGACCAGTCCACCAATAAATTGGAGTTGGATGTGGAACAGTTCAGAAAAGAGTTCATGTGTTCCATCTGAAATGGTGATCGATTTTTTATGTGATCTTCTGATATAAAAAAGTGATTTATGAGAGAAAAAAAGAGACTCTACCATCCAAGAAAGCAGAGAATGATTTAGATGACGAATCTGAAGAAGCCTTGCCGTTGGAAGGCTCTGAGTTAAGACTTGACGATCATAAAGAGGGTGAGTCAGAATCAATTTCCGAATTCAAATTGGAGGAACGAAGCAATTCATTATTATTACTAGTTATTATTATTATTATTATTATTATTGTTATTATTATTTTCAAATTTCGAACTTGGAAAAAGATGGTTCTTGAGAAGTCCTTTGAAAAATATTTTAAAGTGTCAAGATAGCTAACTTTTAGTTTTCTGACTAGTTTAAAGACTTTTCAGGTGTGCACATAAAGTGATATGCTCTGTAATGGCTGTACTGGAATAATACTGAGAAGAGAAATTGAATAAAATGTCTATTCTAATGAAGAATGGGCTTTCCAGATGATGACAAAAAATAATATTAAGTCGAGTTTATAATAAAATCACATGAAACAATCATCCAGTAAAAGGTAAAACCATTCAACCTATCTCTATGAAAGAAAGATTGGTTGAGGGAAGAAACCGATAGGATAGATAACAGCATAAAATGAAGATGAAACTTGCGAAAATGGATAACAATATATATATACATATATTGAAATTAACCATTGAATTTAATAACTTATAGCACATTGAATATGGGAGGAAAAAAGAACAATATGAATACAAATGGAATTTGTAGAACCAAAGCAGAATCTTCAGGTCCCAAATACTTTGGAACTACAAATGGAGTGTATGGTTTCATCTTCGTATTTGCATGATAAAGCAAAACAATACGAATTTTGGACTACCAACACACATAAAAAAAAATTAATTAAAGAAAAAACAAGTAATCTATAGTGGATATGGAGAAAATAAAACAGTTATTTTTATGAGCTATAAAGTAGAATGAATCCCAAATGCACTACCTTAACCCTGATATCGCACGTGGTCAATGGCGGATCTAAGGGGAGGAGGGGCGATGGGGCGATCGCCCCCTCCCCCCTTGAGCCCAATAAAGGATCTGCAGAACGACATTAGGTGCGATTGACGACACCTAATGTCGTCAATCGCGAGTCTGCGAACGACATTGGTGCGACCCGACCCGGGTCGCGCTAATTTTAATTTATTATACTGGAAGTGGGTCAGGTTTTCCCACTTTCAGAACCGGGTCGGGTCGGGTCTTATTTTTTCCTTAGAGCTGGATCGAGCCACACTGTTTTTTCCCGGTCGGGTCTGGCGTGGACTTCCTTCCTAGTAGAGGTATACACGGGCCAAAGTTTTCAAGCCCAGGCTCCGTCAGGTATAGCTCCGTCCGTAAGCTAAACGCTCGATCTGGGACCGACACAGCTCGTATGCTGTAGCGGTTCTAAGGGGCGGAGGGAGGGAGCGAAGTCCCCCCCCCCTTCGGCTAATAAAGGGTTTACAAAGTGACATTATGCATGCTCACGAGAAGTAACTTGGGGCGAAGCTCAAGTCCGTCACGGCCTGGCACGGGTCGCTCCAGTTTAAGTCCACGAGACTTGGACTGGGTAAGGTTTTCTCTCATTTTGAATCGGTCGTGTCTTAATCTTGCTTTTTTTTTTTTTTTTTTTTTTTTTTTTTTTGAGATTGGGGTGCGGACAGGTTTATTTTTCTTTCAGACTGAGCCTGGTCTGGATTTCAATTTTCCTAGAAGTTTGCATTGGATAAAATTTCCAGGTCGTGGCTCGACCCGGAATAAAAGCTGAGTATTCGGTCCGTCTCTGATCTAGACAGTATGATAATAATTACTGGCCTGACCGCGACCCGTGCAACTAAACTTTCGGTACGTCTCTGATTTAGATAGTATGATAAACATTACTGGCTCGACCGCAACCCGTGCACTCCTCTAAATTCTTTTCCACGAGCCCAAGTTGGGTTGAGAACTTTCTTACTTGTTAATCGTAAAAATTATAAAACAGAGTGTCAGGATCTGATAGCACCTGTGCTAAAGAATGGAATTTCTACTATTTCCCTATTTGAATATTTTGTATTGTATGGTTGTGTACAGAATTTCCAAGGTGACATTCCTTCTTTGTGGAAAGGGGAATTGCCAGATAATCTTTTGCAGGTGGGGTGTTAGAGAAAAGAGATAGCTGAGAGGCATGTCCATCTGTCAGTGAAGTATGCGGATGATGAGCAGATTAGCAGCATGTCACTAGGCGAGAAAGGAGTGAGGGAAGGTGCCCAATGAAGAAGCTCCAGGGGGGGAAAGCAGTGATTTGGAAACGGCAAGTTTGCCTCAGATCATTCATTCGGTACCTAGGTTTCGTACCTAGAGGTTGCTCTGGGTGGAAGAGCGTAAAGTGTGCGTTTTCTGGTGCGCAAAGGACACAGACGTCCTAGTGTTTAGTGCTCTGGGCTAAGAAGTGCAGGCCCAGTATACTTGTGTTGGGAGACTCAAGGTTGACCTCCAAAAAAGGGAATTTAACGTGTATTGAGTGTGAGGTGGAAAGTGTAATTGGAATAGTACACAACCAATCTTTACGGTATCTAATTTAATGTTGAACCGGATCACCTATATCCGAGTTGTAGTTGTATATATTTGTAAATAGCGTATTTTGTGTGTACATATATTCTTAATAAACTGATAATTCAGTTACTAGCGTAAGTCTTCATTTACACCAATCTCACAGTGGGTGACCGATATCACCTAGTAATATCGGTGGTGTCAGCTATATCTACCACGGACATTCTTCAAAGTTGTGTGGACTGAGAGGAACGTCCGAAAATTGTTGGCAGCGTCGGGATAGAATCGCCTGAAACCAGTGACCAGCGAGCCGTGTTGCGGTCTGTTAATGCCGGAGTATCCAGTGGAATTCTTGTGTGGTCGTGCCGTATCGTCGAAGGTGTGTAAAGTGTCGTTCCGTATCGTCGAATGTGTCCTAAAGTATCGTGCCATATCGTCTAGTGTGGACTAAAGTGTTGTGCGTATCTTTATTAGAAAGAACTAAACTGAACTGTTGTGCCATATTACCGCTACATCGTGGAACTACCTGTGATTAGAAAAGTACCCCAGCAAAGAAAGTATAAGGTAAGGTGTTTTGATCATATCTTTCTGCTGACATCTCGAACCAAAATTTGTTGTTGTATAATTAATAGTAATTTAAGTAAATTGTTTATATCATTTATGTGTTTTATCAATACTCCCTACCTATAAAGTGTTAATAACCATATTGGCTATTGTTTTAAGGAAAGGTCATAATAACTTGAGCTAGTATTGATTGTCTATAATTTTTTTTTTACTAATTGTGGTAATAGTAGTTGGAAGGAATAATTAAATTTACTTAAAGTTAAATTATTGTTAAAGTAATATTTAAATGAAGCAACATTTTTTTAAGTTTGAAGAGTGTATAATAACATTTGTTTAGAATTTTAATTGGCTAGTAGTGAGAAAAAAAAAGGGGGGGGGCTCAAAAGAGAGCCACAGTGAGAAAAAAAAAAGGCCCAAAAGAGAGCCATAGTGAAAAAAAAAGGCCCAAAAGAGAGCCATAGTGAAAAAAAAAGGCTCAAAAGAGAGCCATAGTGGGGAAAAATAAAAGTAAAGATTTTCAGTATATTTGTTTTAAGTGTAAGAACCAGTATTGAGTTCGGAAATATTTTATTGAGGATAATTGTAGAAAGTTATATAGGCATGTTTTACAATTTTTCTTTATGTGGATTTCTTGATTGACACCAATACTTCTATTCAATTTCAACGTATCAGTATTTTTATGTAAATTGTATGTTGTTATCTAAGTGTATAAATTGAAATCTATATTGCATAGTGGTCAAATTGAATTACTGTTTTATCTTTTGTTTTATTGGAAGTAAATTGTGTGATATCAATTGTTGGGAAAAATTAGAGTATTCAGTAGGTTAATTAGAAATGAAATGTATTGATTATCTGAAGGGTATTAATTAGTATAATAAGTGGAGAAATATCTGTCCTAAGTTAAAAATTTAGGAAATATTAGTTTGTTAGGTTTAAATATTATTGTATGATGGTAATAAGAATCGGTGAAGGTATGGCTTTCTTATTGAAACTAAAAAACTTAGATCTTCAGGTGCTAGCTGAAGAGTTGGGGGTTGAATTTGCTGAAGATGATACCAAAATTCAGCTTAAGAAAAAGATAATGGACAGTGATGAATATGACGAGGGGGTTATTAAGGAATTATCTGACGCTATTGTTGCAGAACGATTAGAGAGCGAAGAAAAACAGGAAAAGTTACAAAGGGAAAAATTAAGAATGGAACATGAATTAGAAATGGAAAGGCTAAGAGTTCAAGGATCAGCAAATAACTTCAATGGGTCTAGGGAATCTAATAATGAAAGTAACATAGAAAAATTGATCAAAAGTGTTAAAACTCTATGTATCAAAGTACCAGAAGGGACTGAGGGATGGAATTTATTTTTCAACAGTTTAGAAAGGGCCTTCAAAACTAAAAATGTACCGGAAAACCAGCAGGCCGAAATTCTACTAAATATGTTAGGAGATAAGGCGGATAATTTGTTAATTTATGCGACTACGGAACAAATGGAGAATTATGAGGAATTAAAGGAGTTAGCTCTAAGGGAACATGAGCCGACACCGAAGGCGTGTTTGGAAAATTTTAAGAAGGCTAGGAGAAGCCAGAACGAAACTTATGTATTATTTGTATCGCGTTTAATAGCGACGTGGGAAAATTATTGTAAGATTAGAGGTGCAGACTCTTATGAAAAAGTCAACCAGTTAATAGTTACTGATAAATTAGTAAGTACGTTAGATGAGGATACCGCGTCATATATTGGGTTAACTCACCAAGGTAAATGGTTAGAAACTTCTAAAATTGCTAAAGAATGTGACAATTATTTTGACGCTAAACATAAGTCTTACGCCGTTACGTATAAAAGTTTTAAGGTAAAGATAGGCACGTAAACAATGAAAAAATGAGACCGAGGGAGGATAGCAAATTTAGTGGTAGTTGGAGGCAAAATGGGAGTAATGAGACTAATTCTTTTTCGGATAGGAAAATAGATTTTAAGAAGCCTAGTGATGCTTCAGCTCCGAAGTGCTTTAAATGTGGTTTGAGAGGTCATTACCAACGTTTTTGTAATAAAGTGAGTAATGAGGTAAATAATGGTAATAAAGGGCGAGATCCGAAAGCGGGTGTACATAAGGTTGTGGTAAAAGAAAGCAAAGAGTTACCTAATGGAGCTATTGTGGCGAGAATATCGGCAAAGGCCGAACAGAGAACTAACGTTATTGGTGAGAAATTAAAAAAACTCGAGAAAACTGAAGTTAGTGTAAATGGGTAAAAAGCAAAGGGATTGGTTGATTCTAGATGTGAAATTAGTGTTGTTCATAAAGATTTGGTATCGGAAGAGAAATTAAAAGGAGCGGGTAGTATTTATTTACAAGGGTTATTCGGTGAAGCAGTTAAATCGCCGTTGGTTAAACTACCGTTAGCTATTCCGCAATTCGGACAAACTAATATAATTCATCAGGAAGTACTTTGCGCAGTGACTGATAATATTAATGAGCAAGTAATTTTACATCCCGAAGTGATTAATGAGTTGTCAGGTGTCAACCGCGAGGAGCCATTGCTAGAGGCCCAAGAATTAGAAAGTTCAGATATTGTTATTGATAATTCGAGTGAAAAGGAAGATATGAGTAACGATAATTGTAATGTTTACGCAATAGAAGCGAGGTCAGAAAATGTACAAAGTCAGAATACGGAAAAAACGGAAGTGGAGAAAGGTAATAAAGCTATGGTTAGCAATTCCGAGATGTTTAAGGAATCCCAGTTAGAATGCAAAGAATTAGAGAAAGCTTGGGAATTAGTTAAAATGGAAAAGGGGGATTATTATATTGTAAATGGTTTATTATATCATAAAGAGAAATTGTTAGGCGAAACTATAGCGCAATTAGTAGTACCCAAAGTCAGAAGGGAAGAAATCTTAAAATTAGCGCATAGTTCGGTATTTGGAGGGCATCATGCAGCCAAGAAAACTTTACAGAGAATCAGGTATTCATTTTATTGGGAGGGGATGGCGAAAGAAACTAAACAATTTTGTGAGTCATGTTTAGAGTGCTAGTTGACTAGAGGGGTTAAAGTAAATGACAGAGCTCCTATTTCCCCAGTTTCGCGTCCGGAACTTCCATTTCAGGTAGTTAATGTTGATTTAATTGAGCCTATTGATCCTAAAAGATCCCAAGGGCATCAGTATATACTAACCTTAATTGATCAACATACCAGGTGGGCGGATGCGATCCCTTTAAAAGGTTTAACTGCTAAAACCGCGTGTGATGCGTTACTTCAAATATTTATGAGGACAGGAATTCCGAATATAATTGCTTGTGATAATGGAACCAATTTCACTGCCGACTTAACAAAAGAATTTGAGAAAAGGTTAGGTGCTAGTCTAATATTTTCGACCCCACAGTATCCACAGTCTAACGGGCTGGTGGAACGATTTAATCAGACCCTTAAACGTATGTTACATCATACTATTAGAGAAGAAGGAAAAAAGTGGCATGAACAAATACCATTTGTATTATGGGCGTATAGGGAAGTTCCAAATTCTACGACGGGAATCGCACCTTTGCAGTTATTATATGGTAGAACGCCGGAGGGTCCTTTGTCGATTCTCAAGCCATCCTGGGCAGGAGAAAATAAGGGGGCGCAGTTAGATACTACGCCGATTCATGAGTATTTGAATAAACTTAGGGGACTCTTAGAAAGAGCCGCAAATGAGGCAAAATTATCGTCCGAGGTGCAACAAAATAGAATGGCGTATCATTATAATTTAAGGTCAAAAGAAAAAACATTTGAAGTAGGCGATAAAGTAATATTGTTAATCCCCGATTCAACTAATAAACTATATTCTAGGTGGCAAGGGCCGGCAACCATAGTCGAAAAACGAAATCAGCACTCATTTATAGTTGAGTTAGCCGACGGGAGTAGGAAGCATGTGCACCAAAATAAAATACGAGAATTTATTGCTAAATGTAATATAGTCAATATTGTTTTCGAAGGTGATGAAGAATTTGGAGAAGTTGGGGAAATTCCAATTTTGAACCGGGATCAGGAAATAGAACGAGATATAGAAAGATTCGAAATAAAAGGGTTATCTAACAATCAAGTTAAAGATATAAAGTGTATTTTGAGGGAGAATAAAGAAGTGTTTATGGGTCCTGTACGACCAGCGGATGTAGGAGAACATCGTATTGATCTTAAACCGGGTGTGGAAAGGAAAAAGCCAAAGATATATAGTGTACCGGTAGCTTACAAGGAGGAAGTAGATAGGCAGATTCAGGAGTTATTAGAATTAAATCTAATCAAAGTGTCAAATGCTGAAATTAGTCATCCAATTGTTTGTGTGGCGAAAAAAGACGCAACTGTTAGGCTTTGTATAGACTATAGAGCCTTAAATTCGGTAACTCAGGTGCCAACCTTTCAGATGAAAGATTCTCAAGAAATCATATATACCGCAGGGGCGGCTAAGTATTTATCATCGATTGATTTATTCAGAGGTTATTGGCAGATTAAAATGGCTGAGGAATGTAAACATTTGACAGCTTTTACAACGCATAATGGAACTTATCAGTGGCGTAGCATGCCTTTTGGATTATCAGGGGCGGCTTCCACGTTTCAGAAAGATATAAAAGAGGTTCTTCAAGGTCATCGGAGGTATGCGGAAGCATATATTGATGATGTCATCATTTTCTCCGACACCTGGGAAGAGCATTGTGAGCATGTTAGGGCTGTCATTGAAGAATTTAAAACGAGAAATTTTACGATTAGGTTGGATAAATGTAAATTTGGAGAGAAATTAACTAAGTTTTTAGGTCATGTAATTGGAGGTGGAACGCATGCACCTGATGAGGAAAAAATAGGAGCAATAAGGGATCTTAAGAGACCAAAAACTAAAAAGGAAGTTAGGTCTGTTTTGGGATTAATGGGATTTTACCGATCTTATATTCCAAATTATGAAATTGCTATACCTTTAACCGAATTGACTAAAGGGAAGGTTAAAAATACTGTACCATGGGATGAAAGTGCAGAAAAAGCATTTAATTCTCTTAAAGATGAGTTATGTAAAGTGACGAGTTTGGCTACACCTATCGTAGGCCGGGAATATCAGCTCCACGCAGATGCTTCCGACCTGGCAGTAGGATGTTGCCTGACTCAAAAAGATGAAAAGGGTCAGTTTAAACCAATAGCTTTTGCCAGTCAGAAATTGTCAGGGGCTCAGCGTGCTTGGCCGAGTATAGAGAAAGAGGCTTGGAGTGTTCTCTTTGGGTTGAGAAAGTTTGAAAAATGGACCTATGGATCTCAAATTGAGATCATTACGGATCATAATCCATTAAAATTTCTCACCGAAACAACCCCAAGATCACCCAAACTCACTAGATGGGCTCTTGCCTTGCAACGCTAAAACCTGAGTATTTCTCATCGTCCAGGAGCTCAATATTTGAATGCTGACGCAATATCCAGGCTACATAGAAAGAGCTGGGAAGAACAACCAGTCGTTAGCCCATCAGCATCAACGACCCAGTAGTGGACAACCTTAAAGGGACGTCGTCACACATTTAATTTTTTTTTCTGTGTGTGTGTAAATATTTTTTTGTTTATAATATTGTATTAACATGTGTATTGTCTATGTAATAATAATATTAGTAAAGGTTCAGTAGAGATGTCAGTAGATAGTGTTCAGACACCTGGAAATACCTATGTAATAAGCATAATGAAGAAATCTGTAAAGAGACTATTGAACTCTTCTGCGATATTACTATATTTTTGGGGAAAATTAGCCCCTAAAAGGCATATTTTCCGCTAAGGTGGGGGGTGTCAGGATCTGATAGCACCTGTGCTAAAGAATGTAATTTCTACTCTTTCTCTATTTGAATATTTTGTATTGTATGGTTGTGTACAGAATTTCCAAGGTGACATTCCTTCTTTGTGGAAAGGGGAATTGCCAGCTAATCCTTTGCAGGTGGTGTGTTAGAGAAAGGAGATGGCTCAGAGGCATGTCCATCTGTCAGTGAAGTATGCAGATGATGAGCAGATTAGCAGCATGCCACTAAGCAAGAAAAGAATGGAGTATGTGTCCAATGAGGAAACTCCAAAGGGTTTTATGTTGGGGAAAGCAGTGATTTGGAGAGGGCAAGTTTGCCTCAGACGAGTCAGTCGGTACCTAGGTTTCGGACCTAGAGGTTGCTCTGTGGGGAAGAGCGTAAAGTGTGCGTTTTCTGGTGAGCAAAGGACACTGACGTCCTAGTGTTCAGTGCTCTGGGCTAAGAAGTGCAGGCCTAGTATACTTGTGTTGGGAGACTCAAGGTTGAGCTCCAAAAAAGTGAATTTAACGTGTATTGAGTGTGAGGTGGAAAGTGTAATTGGAATAGTACACAACCAATCTTTACGGTATCTAATTTAATGTTGAACCGGATCACCTATATCCGAGTTGTAGTTGTATATATTTGTAAATAGCGTATTTTGTGTGTACATATATTCTTAATAAACTGATAATTCAGTTACTAGCGTAAGTCTTCATTTACACCAATCTCACAGTGGGTGACCGATATCACCTAGTAATATCGGTGGTGGCAGCTATATCTACCACGGACTTTCTTCAAAGTTGTGTGGACTGAGGGGAACGTGCGACAATCATAGATTGAGAGACATCAAAATTTTTAATTGAATGATTATTTATATTTTATTACTAAAATAATTTAGAGATTAAGATTTTTTTTTTCTTTTTTTGGTATTTGTACAATGCCGAAACACAATTTCTTTGCTATAAATTAAGAGACTTCAAAATTTCCAATTAAATGTTATTTACATTAGTTCCTGAGAGAAATTGATGATCTAGTAATACTTTTTTTCTTGTTAACTGTACAATACCGGTCCGAGTCAATATTTGTTCACAATAAATATTTGTCGTTAAATAAATTGTGAACCTTAAAAGTTAGATAATATAGTTGAAAGTTTGCAAAGCAGATGTTGAAAGCTTTCGAAAAAACAAAAACTTGATGAGTTTTGACTGTTTGCGAGATTGTCTCAAAATCAAAACGTCGATCAAGAAATGAGAAGTGGTAATTACAAAGAATTGAACATGACATTTAAGTAATAGTTCTACAAAAGGTCGAACAGGTCACTTATTTTATATGATGACATACATCAGAGTAATTATAAGAAAGAAATACTGTCATAAGTTTTAATGTAAAATTCTTGCTCAACGTCTGCGATGAAAAGAATGAAAAGTTCATATACAGATGACAGTTAATAATGTGTCGTGTTTTAATTTTAGAATAAAAATCAAGAGTGAAAAGTACAAATGTCTGTGTATTGTTTTCTAAAACTTAGCTACAAACAGTTTGAAACATCGAACTTTGATATTGCTGATTTTACAGTAGAATGTTATACAAGTATATATAACATTACAGTATGCAATGAGATAATTTAATGAGAACTTAAAATACTATAAGATAGCAGAAAATAAAAGCTATTTATTATATATATACAGTCGAGTCTCTATATAACGAAATCCACCGTTCCAGTAAAAAATTCTTTATGTAGAGAAATTCGATGTATAGAGAATGATGCTAAAAATCGTATTTAATATGTGAAATTTGAACAAATATTATGTTTGATCTTTTGAATTAAGAATTTGAAATGTTTAAAAGCAAATATTAACCTAACATTTTATTTCTTAACTCTTTAAGCCGTTTTAAAAAATAGAACAGACATTTATTTGAAAGCTTAATGAAAATCAAATAAGGAATTCTTGCATTAATTTCAGACGGAGAAATATGTATTTATTTGTTGCTTTGATTTTAAAGTTGTTACACTCTCAAAAACATGCTCAAATTTTAGCAAGGAATAAAAAATTGTAGTTAACATTTCCCTTCCTTTGAAGGCCTCTCTTATGTGCCTCTCATTGATTCCTCTCTTACATGTGTATCAATCCAACTGATACTGTTTTGAGAAGGATGTGGAAAGGTGTGTGGGAGGTGGGATGAATTCGTTGGATTTAAAGAACAAGGAGAGAATTAATATAAAAAAAAAATACTCAGTACTGACGATAAATCAAAAATAAGTGATGGAAAATTGATTCCATATGATTTCGAAGCTCTTTAAAACAATAAATTAAGACCAATAATGAAAAAATTCGTTATATGGAGATAGATATTTCGCTATTTAGAGATTGTTTTTAATGTAATCATGCGAAAAGGGGACCGTTCCTACTAAAATTTCGTTATATAGAGAAATTCGATGTATGGAGTTTCGTTATAGGAGACTCGACTGTATATGTATATTAGAAAATGTAATTTTTTTTTCGTCGAAATTAAGTTTATAGTATATTAATTTCCTTTTAACAATATTCCGTATTTATTCTAGCTTATGAAATTATAATCCTATTATTAGATCTAATCTATTAATGTTTATAGAAATGATATAAATTCTTAATTCGCCTTAAAAAAAGTATTCTGATAAGCGTAAATCTAAAAAGTGGTTTTAAATTAAAATTGTTCTTAAATAAATTTTATTTCTCAAAATTCCTAGTAAAATTCATCTTTTCCGTGTTTTTATCAACCCTTTTTAAAAACTCTTATTAAATTTATTTCGAAAAAGCATACTTATTCAAAACATCATTCTTTTTAATTTTTTTCTTCGCGCTTCATATTTATTTCGTATCAATAAATTCATTTCTTTTCCCTTTTTAATGAAATTATCGTCTGTGGAATACATTCGAATTTTAACTGCTTTCGATTAATAAACAAGTTAAATGATAGTCTTTTTAGTAAAATTATCGTTTGCGGGAAACTTTCGATTCCGCTCCTTTAAACTCGGCACCAGATGCTAATTTCTGTTTCATGAAGAGATTGTGTTTGAGATTATCAAATGTTGTTTTATTTATTTATTTATTTTTAAGCTAGTCAGTTTTGAGCAAGTCGTCATAATGTTCTGACAGGTAGCTGCTCTTTAAAATAGAATGATTATTATTTTCAGTTGAAGTGATTTAGCCGGGTGATTAGAGCATTTCTCTGATGATATGACTGCATAAATAAACTAATTTAAAGCTGTCAAGGTATTTTTTCATTGATTAAGCCACGAATCCTGTGCAGAACGAGGGAATATTCTTCTTTTATCAAAACGTAAATATTCTTCGGCGTTTTCACTGGCTCTCTATCTCCTTATGTCATATATCGATAAATATTTATTTATAAACTAACCCTCAATACGAAAGACGATTACTTTGTTTTCCCATGAAACACTGGTATTTCAATCTGTCATTGTTGCTAGTACATACAAAAAAGGTGCTATATTGGTAAAGCATTTGTGATGAAGCACAGTCCTTTTGCTCGATTGTAAACAATGTCCTCGAGAAATTTTTAAATTTACTCGGTATAATGATTCAACGTAGTAGAGGTAAGATCTATGATCTACCACAGAGTGAAACTACAGATGTTAAGACTGTTTTGAAATTCGAAAAGGCAACTTTATGACGCTTTTTAACTTCATTTTTCGGTATAAAATTTGCAGGTGTTGTTATTCATAAACTACGATGTAACTAGAAGATGCTTTCCATATTTCCATATTTAGGCAAACACAAAAGGTCTTTTAGTTGAAATTGCTATTTTGAACCGAATTTCCTGTCGAAATCAGAAAAACTAGTCAGAGAAAGGATAAAAACTTACTGTCACGTGACGAAACTCGCTTATAACTTAATAAGTCATTTATTTTTTCAAAAAATTAAAAACTCATTTCGATTCCAAATTGTTTCAAAAGGCAAGTCTGCCTATTCTGTGCTTTTACGTTTAAAAATGAGTTACTAAATGTCTTAGAAAACTTCTTGCTTGTTGAGTGGGGAGCTTGAGAATCGCTTTAAAATGCTACAAGATAGAAAAAACAATGTTGTTATAGATATATCAATACAGATAAAAAAGTAACTGGAAGAATGAAAGACGACCATTATATATTTTTTTTATGAAACATTGGTACTTCAATCCGTCATTGTTACTTGCACATACAAAAGCTATGTGAGTAGTAGGAAAATAAGAGTACGGGCTCAGCCGGAGGCGGGACTGCGGGACCGTCCCACCTCCGGCTGTCCCACCTCCGGCTGTCCCACCTCCGGCTGTCCCACCTCCGGCTGCCCCACCTGCTCCTCCAGCTGCCCCGCCTGCGGTCCCTCCTGCCCCCACCATACATCCCCCTCCACAAACGCCCCCTAGTGGAAAAAAGGAATATTCTATTCTAACAGGAGAGGTGATCAACCTTCCCTAATTAAAAATATTATCAATCACATCTCATCATTGAATCATACTATAAGATGAAGATTAAATTTGTATTTGAATTTTGAACAACCGTAATTTTAATGAGTATTATTAATTAAGCGAAACAATTAAAATCTCAGTTTTTAACCATTTTATGTAGATTTCTTCAACTACAAGATGAGATTATCAATTTAATACAAGAAAGTTAAACATATATTTGAATTTTGCTTCATAGACATCTTAATGAGTATCGTTAATTAAGTAAAAAACAATGGAAAATATCAAGTTTTATAGAAAAAGACTGATTTTTTACGATTTTTTCAACTCAAACTTCGGGCTATCAATTTGATAGAAAGAAATTTAAGCATGCATTCCAGTTTTGGACAACCATTTCCTTCATGAACATTATTAATTAAGCAAAGCAGCAGAAAATATTAAATTTTTAACTGATTTCTTCATATTTTTATTTATTTATTTATTTATTTTCAATATAAAATCAGATACACAACTTAAAATAGAAATTTAAACATATTTTTTAGTTTTTGAACAGTCGTTACCTCAAAGAATTTCGATAATTGAACAATTAACAAAGGAAACTAATTATTTTTTAACGAAAAAAGACGAATTAAACGAATTTGGTTAACTTTTACTCTAATTGGAAATTTCATCATACTTTTATATACTAACTAAGTAGAATTTTAATGCATAAACGAACACATTTCAATAAATACTCCACACACAAATTTGAAAACAACACCTGCTTCTTGTGATGTCATATTGAAACCAAAACTCATTCCTTTGAAGTCTCTCACCATACCTTTTCACCCCTATCTCCCCCAATTTTTTACTTCAGGTAGGGAAATGAACAAAGCAATAACCTCGCATTCTTGTATATTTAGAAGTCTGGGAGAAAAAAGAGACATTTTATGCACTTCAATTTCATAACAGTTACCGCAATATCCCAAAATTTAAATTTTGGAAGACATAATCAGTATAATTAATTAAGCAAAATAATAGAAATATTATTTTTTTAAGGGGTAAAGGTGAATTTAAACGAATTTGATTAGTTTTACAATAGTCTTTTAAATCACAACCTTAATATTTTACATAAAACATTATTTAATCAAATTTTATGCTTTCTAATTCAGTAAAATTCAATACTTTTTTAGTTTTTAAACCAATACCACAATATTTATTTACATCAAACTTGATTCTTCACCTTTTATATTTCCACATTACACACATGAGATAAATACTAACTTGGATCAGGAGTTGAAGTCAATTGATTCCATTCTATTTTCATCATGTATGCATTGCTCCTACACGAAATTTCTTACTGCTATAATCATCTAATGTATTAAAACTAATCTACTCATATTTTTAATCAATTCATCAGATGTTTCATCTCGCACTTCTGAATTATCGTGTATCAAGTTGCTTAAAATATAAATACTATCTTTATAGTTTTAATGATATATAGTATACATGGTTTATCTTGAGTTAGCACTTCCATAGTATTAATCAAATTATATGTTTCATCCTGCACTTGATCTTAATGTTTTCATCTTGCATCTGAATTATCGTCCATCGAGTTTTTTAAATAATAATATATTTATAGTTTTTGATTATACATAGCATGTACAAATACAATCTTTAATTTTAACATTTCATATTTCAAATAACCTATTTCCGAAACCAAGCTTCTTTAATTTTAACATTTCACATTTCAAATAACCTATTTCCGAAACCAAGCTATGTGAATTTTACCACAATGCTCATTATCACAGAATAATTTGTGTTTCACACTTTTCTAAAAATTATCAGATATGTACCCCTCAGAGAAATTACTATCATATGAATAAATGAAGAAAATTTAATTTATATTAAATGTACACGAAATTGATTACAATATACATGTATTTAATATAAATTAAATTTTCTTCATTTATTCATATGATAGTAATTTCTCTGAGGGGTACATATCTGATAATTTTTAGAAAAGTGTGAAACACAAATTATTCTGTGATAATGAGCATTGTGGTAAAATTCACATAGCTTGGTTTCGGAAATAGGTTATTTGAAATGTGAAATGTTAAAATTAAAGAAGCTTGGTTTCGGAAATAGGTTATTTGAAATATGAAATGTTAAAATTAAAGATTGTATTTGTACATGCTATGTATAATCAAAAACTATAAATATATTATTATTTAAAAAACTCGATGGACGATAATTCAGATGCAAGATGAAAACATTAAGATCAAGTGCAGGATGAAACATATAATTTGATTAATACTATGGAAGTGCTAACTCAAGATAAACCATGTATACTATATATCATTAAAACTATAAAGATAGTATTTATATTTTAAGCAACTTGATACACGATAATTCAGAAGTGCGAGATGAAACATCTGATGAATTGATTAAAAATATGAGTAGATTAGTTTTAATACATTAGATGATTATAGCAGTAAGAAATTTCGTGTAGGAGCAATGCATACATGATGAAAATAGAATGGAATCAATTGACTTCAACTCCTGATCCAAGTTAGTATTTATCTCATGTGTGTAATGTGGAAATATAAAAGGTGAAGAATCAAGTTTGATGTAAATAAATATTGTGGTATTGGTTTAAAAACTAAAAAAGTATTGAATTTTACTGAATTAGAAAGCATAAAATTTGATTAAATAATGTTTTATGTAAAATATTAAGGTTGTGATTTAAAAGACTATTGTAAAACTAATCAAATTCGTTTAAATTCACCTTTACCCCTTAAAAAAATAATATTTCTATTATTTTGCTTAATTAATTATACTGATTATGTCTTCCAAAATTTAAATTTTGGGATATTGCGGTAACTGTTATGAAATTGAAGTGCATAAAATGTCTCTTTTTTCTCCCAGACTTCTAAATATACAAGAATGCGAGGTTATTGCTTTGTTCATTTCCCTACCTGAAGTAAAAAATTGGGGGAGATAGGGGTGAAAAGGTATGGTGAGAGACTTCAAAGGAATGAGTTTTGGTTTCAATATGACATCACAAGAAGCAGGTGTTGTTTTCAAATTTGTGTGTGGAGTATTTATTGAAATGTGTTCGTTTATGCATTAAAATTCTACTTAGTTAGTATATAAAAGTATGATGAAATTTCCAATTAGAGTAAAAGTTAACCAAATTCGTTTAATTCGTCTTTTTTCGTTAAAAAATAATTAGTTTCCTTTGTTAATTGTTCAATTATCGAAATTCTTTGAGGTAACGACTGTTCAAAAACTAAAAAATATGTTTAAATTTCTATTTTAAGTTGTGTATCTGATTTTATATTGAAAATAAATAAATAAATAAATAAAAATATGAAGAAATCAGTTAAAAATTTAATATTTTCTGCTGCTTTGCTTAATTAATAATGTTCATGAAGGAAATGGTTGTCCAAAACTGGAATGCATGCTTAAATTTCTTTCTATCAAATTGATAGCCCGAAGTTTGAGTTGAAAAAATCGTAAAAAATCAGTCTTTTTCTATAAAACTTGATATTTTCCATTGTTTTTTACTTAATTAACGATACTCATTAAGATGTCTATGAAGCAAAATTCAAATATATGTTTAACTTTCTTGTATTAAATTGATAATCTCATCTTGTAGTTGAAGAAATCTACATAAAATGGTTAAAAACTGAGATTTTAATTGTTTCGCTTAATTAATAATACTCATTAAAATTACGGTTGTTCAAAATTCAAATACAAATTTAATCTTCATCTTATAGTATGATTCAATGATGAGATGTGATTGATAATATTTTTAATTAGGGAAGGTTGATCACCTCTCCTGTTAGAATAGAATATTCCTTTTTTCCACTAGGGGGCGTTTGTGGAGGGGGATGTATGGTGGGGGCAGGAGGGACCGCAGGCGGGGCAGCTGGAGGAGCAGGTGGGGCAGCCGGAGGTGGGACAGCCGGAGGTGGGACAGCCGGAGGTGGGACAGCCGGAGGTGGGACGGTCCCGCAGTCCCGCCTCCGGCTGAGCCCGTACTCTTATTTTCCTACTACTCGTAGTATTTCTAAATTTGTGTGAACAAAAATGATAGATGTTTTTCATTTCTTTAAGAAAAAGAACATAAAACTATTGAATCATGTTTTAATTGTATTTTTAATTTTTATATCATAATATCATTCAAAATTAATGTTACTTGATTTATCATATTTAAAAATTATGTGTTTCATTGCTTTCTGTTTTTCCCCTTCTTAAGGCAATAACAATTTTTTTCTGGCAAAAGTGCCCTTTTCTGCTGCAGTAGTGCCTTTTGTAGTGAATAGCATCATGCCCTTTATATTTCTAGAGTGAACACTAGTTTATAAATCATAAAAAAGAATTATGTCTCTAAATCCCTTAAATTTTTTTTTTTTTTTTACGTTCATGAATCGCATAAAAAACGTGAATTTCGGCGATAGATCTCTAATAAAATGCGAAATTCATTAACAGATCTCATAAAACGCGAATTTCATCGACAGATTGCATAAAAAAGCGAATTACGTCCATAAGTCACTTAAAACGTGAATTTTGTGCATCAATCGCATAAAAAACGTGAATTACTTTTATGAATTGCGTAAAAAATTCGAATTATGTCCATGAATTGTGTAATAAAAGCAAATTTTGTATATACTAAATAAATATAATAATGCGTATTTTATTAGACATTATAATTAACTTGCAGAAAGTTTTTGATCCAATATTACGTTTTCATAAAGTTTTTGGTTTTATACAGGTCTGACCATATCTTGATATGAGAAAGAAAATATAATTTTCATCATTATACACAGGCAAAACCTATAAATCCCAACTAAAGTGTATCATAAACGCAATCCGAATCCAAAAAAATTCCCATATAATCATAATACGATATCAGTACAGGGCAAAATACTATTTCCCATTGAAATGCAACATGACCAGGACTTGAAAATTCCATTTGAATTGAACTACATCCAAATTGAAAACAATTCTATTAAATTTTAACCTGATTAAAAAAAAAAAATTCTGCCAATACACATTTACAAAAACCCAATCCGAGCCAAAAAGTCAGTGAAAACATAAATCTGTTTAAGAAGGACAAAATAATTTCTGTCAATGTGAACCACCCAGAACCTGAAAATTCCTATTAAAATCTATCCTAAACCCTAAAAGAAAATTGTCAAATTATACCCATTCTGTCTTCGACAAAATAATATACGTTGAAATGCAACCCGAGAAGAATATAAAAATTCAGTTTGAAGTCAACCCGAAACCAGATTTTAAAATAAGTCTATCCAAGCATATCCCAATTCGAGGAAAAAAACATAGTTTTCATCTGTACGTACTGACCAGAACTTGAAAATTCCAAATGAACGCTATCTTAAACCCAATCCAACCCCTGCCTCCCCCTCCCCCCCAAAAAAATCACGTAACCATAGTTCAGTATTTTTACATGACAGAATATTTCCCATGGAAATGCAAACCTGCCCAGGACTTCAAAATTTTGAATTAAACCCGATCCATTCTAAAAAAAAGAAAAAAAAAATCAATCAAACCCTAACCTGATTTGAAAAAGAAAAATTGTTCTTGCTGATACATACTGACAGGAACCAGAAAGTTAACCTGAAACCAAATTCCAAACCCGAAAAAAAAAAATCAATGGAAACATAAATCTGTTCAATAAAGACAAAATAATTATTGTCAACATACTCTCCAGAGCCGGGGAATTCCAATTAAAATCAATTTAAACCTATTCCGAACACCATAAAAGAAAATCCACTCAATTGCAACCTAAAAAATCTGTGACAAAATGATACACATTGAAATGCAACTCGACAAGAATCTGAAAATTCAATTTGAAGTCAATCCGAAACCAGATAAATCACTCCTGCCCCCCAAAAAAGAAAAATAATAATTAAAATCTATCAACCATACCCTGATCTGAGAAAGGAAATATAATTTTTGTCGATATACACAGACAGAACCTATAAATCTTAAACCCAATCCAAACCGCCCTGCTCCCCCCCCCCCCCAAAAAAAAAAAAAAAAAAATCCATATAATCATAACACGGTATAGTGTACAAGAAAAATATTTCTGGTGGAAATGCAATTTGACCAGAACATGAACATTCCGTTTGAATTGAACTCTATCTAAACTCAAAAAAAATTCTGTCAAATCTTAACCTGATTCGAAAGAGAAAACATAATTTCTGCTGACATACATTTACAAAAACCCTATCTGAGCATCCCCTCCCCCCCCCCCAAAAAAAGAAAAAAAATCAATGGAAAGATTAATCTGTTTAAGAAAGGCAAAGTAATTTCCATCAACATGCACTACCTAGAGCCTGAAAATTCCTATTGACATCTATCCTCCCCCCCCCTCCCCCTTCTCTGAAAAAAAAATCTAATTATAACCGAATCTGTCAATAACAAATAATATACGTTAAAATGCAACCTGACCAGAACCTAAAAATTCCATTTGAAGTTAACCCGAACCCAGATTCAAACCCTCGAAAAAAATCTATCCAACCATATCCCAATTCGAAAAAGTACATTTAATTTTCATCAATATACGTACTGGCCAGAACCTGGAAATTCCAGTTTAACTCTATTTAAAACCCGATCCAAACCAGAAAAAAAGCAAAAAAAATCTAACAGTAACCCAATTTTTCAGCAACAAAATAATATGTTGCTGAAATGCACAATGTAATTACTCATTAAAAAAAAAAAAAAAAAAAAAAAAAAAGAAAGAAAAAAAAATAGAAAACTTGCATTACGGAATTATTAAAATAATATGTAAAACTTAATGGGCATCGAAAACAAAAAATATTGACTGTTTAAGATTTTAAAACATTTAATAATTTGTACTTATGGATTTTTAAAAACTATCATACATTTATGGGGTTACCAATGAAAGCAAACACAAAGGGAAAGATTGAAATGAATATTTCTGTCAATAATCTAATTCATAGTAACTTTAAGTCTTCCCTTAAAAAATCGATGTTATATACTATGAATTAAATATTGTCAATAGAAATATTTTATTCCAATCTTTACCATGCTTTTATTTATTTTCATTGCATGCTTTAAAAGTTACGATTCTTTTAAAAGTCCATAATAGCAATAAAAAAAAATAATTCACTGCATAAAAAATGATCATTCACTCCTGTGAAAAAGTGACTGTCGGACGATCCCCTCAGTCCACACAACTTTGAAGAATGTCCGTGGTAGATATAGCTGCCACCACCGATATTACTAGGTGATATCGGTCACCCACTGTGAGATTGGTGTAAATGAAGACTTACGCTAGTAACTGAATTATCAGTTTATTAAGAATATATGTACACACAAAATACGCTATTTACAAATATATACAACTACAATTCGGATATAGGTGATCCGGTTCAACATTGAATTAGATACCGTAAAGATTGGCTGTGTACTATTCCAATTACACTTTCCACCTCACACTCAATACACGTTAAATTCACTTTTTTGGAGCTCAACCTTGAGTCTCCCAACACAAGTATACTGGGCCTGCACTTCTTAGCCCAGAGCACTAAACACTAGGACGTCTGTGTCTTTTGCGCACCAGAAAACGCACACTTTACGCTCTTCCACCCAGAGCAACCTCTAGGTCCGAAACCTAGGTACCGAATGAATGATCTGAGGCAAACTTGCCCTTTCCAAATCACTGCTTTCCCCCTCTGGGGCTTCCTCATTGGGCACATTCCCTCACTCCTTTCTTGCCTAGTGACATGCTGCTAATCTGTTCATCATCCGCATACTTCACTGACAGATGGACATGCCTCTCAGCTATCTCTTTTCTCTAACACCCCACCTGCAAAAGATTATCTGGCAATTCCCCTTTACACAAAGAAGGAATGTCACCTTGGAAATTCTGTACACAACCATACAATACAAAATATTCAAATAGGGAAATAGTAGAAATTCCATTCTTTAGCACAGGTGCTATCAGATCCTGACAGTGACTATTCACTCTAACCAAGGGTGAAAAAACTCACTCCTCCCGTAAGAGTGAATAGTCACTCCTACCAGGAGTGAAAAAACGCACTCCTTTAGCAAAAGTGAATAGTCACTCCTCAGAAAGAGTGATTATTGACTCCTGTTTAGAGTGAATATTCACTCCCCAGGAGTGAGTATTCACTCTTTCAGAGAGTCAACGATTTCACTTTTGCCCAAAGTGAATAGTCACTCCTCAGAAAGAGTGATTATTGACTCCTGTTTAGAGTGAATATTCACTCCCCAGGAGTGAGTATTCACTCTTTCAGAGAGTCAACGATTTCACTTTTGCCCAAAGTGAATAGTCACTCTAAAGAGGTTGGGCATATTTTGAGTCTGCGATAGAGTGAGTATTCACTCCTCCGGAGTGAATATTCACTCATTTTTATTTAGAGTGTATGTACTGGAAGGAAACTCTTTTATTTTTTAAGTGACGTCAACTGAATAAAATTTGTATAAGAAACTCCCAACACTGTAAAAAAAAAAATCTGTAAAGGTACTAAAAATTTTCTAGGAAACTGAAATTCCAAGAACTTTTCATGTAATGGTAACAGGAAAAATCCATGTAACCGATTTTGAAACTTGAATTTTTGCTGTTACCTTTACAGGAAAAGTTCTTGGAATCCCAGTTTCCTAGAAAATGTTTAGTACCTTTACAGATTTTTTTTTACAGTGAAGTTGAAAGTGTTAATCTCATTTTTAAGTGTCCCTTAAATCGAGTGTTCCTTATTCAGAGGTAAATACATTACACTTCCTATACCAAGGGACTGGGACCGGAACTTTTGTCCCTTAAATATAGAGGTGTCCCTTATTCGGAGTGTCCCTTATTTGGAGGTTTCACTGTATATATATAATTACCCTTGTGATAACGAGCTAAATACCACATTTTCAATGCTTCGTATTTGTTCCAATATTTGCCAACTCCTCTGTTTTGATGTAGTTTGTTATTTAATGGGTTATTCCATATTTTGATGTTGAATTGTAATATTGTATAATGGTTCCAGATATATACAGATAGATAGATAAGCCCTAAATCTCCAGTTATAAGTATAGATGCTGTCTCATTAAGACCTTTCCCGAACTATCGCAGCAAAAACGTATGTTTAAAATGCCAAATTTCACAGCATTTTCTGAAAGATCTTTTGCTTTTATAAAAAATAGGAAAATATTATTCAATTTCATGATTTCTGAATAAGAATGTCCATTTTGGATATAAGCATAACCTTAATTTATTCAAGTTAATTAATACAATTTTTACACAATTCGAATTTTCAGAAAAACTTGTACATTACAACTGTCAGATTTCCAGATGGGAAATGTGTTACATTTACTTCATGAGTAAACGAATTTTGAACCGTCTGCTTGTCTACGAATCAAAAATACTCGCTTGGAAATCTTGGTATAAAGATCAAATCGTGCTTTAGATTTGCATGTTTGGAATGAATCGAATTTCATTTTAAACGGATGTTTCGGTTGATTATATTATTACAAAATGTAACACTATCGCCGAATGTATTTCGCGGATCGGTTTATGCCGAAAATTCCATTTCAAATCAATCCGAAGTTCGAGCCAAAACCCTCATTTAACAAAGCGAATCAGAAACAGAAGAAAAGAAATCCAAGTTGAATATAATTGTGGCGAAATAGTCTACAATTATTTCTAATATTGATTTTATTTTTTGTCAGATGAACTTTATATCCTTCGTGTTTCGATCAGAAATCAAGGACTGAATTAAGTGTGTCTAAGTTTTAGAGAATCAAAGGGAAAAAAATTTTCATCCGAAGTTCGAGCCAAAAACCCTCATTTAACAAATTGAATCAGAAACAGAAGAAAAGAAATCCAAATTGAATAGAATTGTGGGAAAATAGTCTATAATTATTTCTAATATTGATTTTATTTTTTGCCAGACGAACTTTATATCCTTCGTGTTTCGATCAGAAATCGAGAACTGAATTAAGGGTGTCTAAGTATTTTTGCAAACATAATTTTCCTTTGTAAAAAATTAAAGGCTGGTTGTGCTTTTTTTTACATTCAATACTGGGCTGTTTGTGAGAAAACATACAGTAATATCATGGAAGCAACTTTCTCATGAACCCATGTTTTCTGCAATAGACCAATCCATATGCTTCAGTTTTGAAGGACCATTACCTGGTTTTCACAGTAAAACTTCGCATATCTAACAAATAATTATAAAAAAAAAAAAAAAAAAAAAAAAAAAAAAAAAAAAAAAAAAACTTTAGAAAAGAAAAATACATGTTTACATCAAAGCTAATTAAATGTGGTGTTACTGCAACCCATATATTAAAGGAGACATTTAAATGTAATTTGTGGCTTTCAAAGCTGCCCTATCCCTCAAATAGAAATATTAATATTTTGAGATATTTTCTTAGTAAATTGTATGTATGAAAATATTAACCCTTCGCATTGGTTTATTATGTTTTCAGCGAGACGTTTTCGCTATCAATCTATAGAATAAAATATTTAAACTGGTTTTTTGAAAAACTTGTAACTGAAATCTAGATTTTTAAAAAAAGTAAAAGTAAAAGTAGCAATTATAAAAGGAAATAATTGTAAACCAGTGCAAATATTGAAATACCGAAAGTAAGCCTCCTTTTAGTTAGACAGGAAGTTCTAACGAATTTAAGATGGACTTATGATTAGAACTTTTGTGAAAGGAATAGGAAAATTGGGAGTGTTAAGGGAAGGAGGAATATGGATAGAATTTATGAAACTTCACTGAATTTTTACAACTTGCAAAATAAAATCAGATCAGATTAATATTTTTGGTTTTAAAATTCCATTCCAAGGAAGCTAACTATTTGCCCTTAATAAGCATAATAAATTAATGAAACAAACTTACATAAAATAATTAAATTAGAAAACAAAATAATTATGAACAAAAACTGTAACACTTAATATAAATATCTATTAAATATTAGCGGATAAAAATCAAGAAAACATTAATAGATTCTTCGAAAAGAACATTCCTTTCAAAAGTCTGGTAACGTGCATAAAAAAGTACGCCATTCTGTTATCATTTTCGGCCATTGTGTCCACGTATGTGGAACTCTAAGGGACCGTTCAAGTATTACGTAAGCATATTTTTAGTCATTTTGTACCCCCTCCCCCCCTTTGTAAAAAAATAAGAAAATATAAGCAAATGCTAGACCCCCCCCCCCTTTGCTTACGTAAGATTTTATGACAGTTTATACATCAATATTTCTTGATTTATAAAAAGTTACCAATCATTTACATTATTAATCCTACACGTAATGCTTACGTAAGAATTGTCGTGACCCCCACCTCCCCCTTGTCAGAAAAAATAAGCAGACTATGGACCCTCCCCTCCCCCTTTAGTGCTTACGTAATACTTGAACGGTCCCTAATCTTTAACTTTTTAGATGTGTTCGTAATTATATAAATACGTAGCACCTGTAGTCGTATGCATCTAGGAAGTATATGCTAAAATATTTATTTTATACAATCTGTGATGCAAAAAATATTTGTTATTAATTTACGGATCCGCATAAAAGTATTCCATTACATAATGATATCGGGGTAAACATTGTTTGGGAATCGATTTAATTATATTAAACTGTTTCACATTTTATGAAATTGATATACGTTGATGAGGCTTACTACAAGTTATTTCCCACATAATAGAAAAAAGATAATATTTACAGGGACACACAAACGATTACGGATACGATATTGTATCCGAAGTACTGTATATTGTATACTGTATACTGATGGATATTATACTCCAATATCTGAATTTTAAAAGCCATAAAAACGTCTTTATATTATGAACACACCGCATTTGCAACGTTTGACGTGCAAATCGAGACTTGTTATAAATGATACTCAATCATAATTTCAATTTCGATCGTAGAATGATAGACTTGGATATCTAAGATTTGTATAATAATACAAATGGCTAAAACTCTTACTTTAAAGTAAAAGTGGAAAAGAAATAATTCAATAATAATGAATAGTACTACATTAATACTCAGTAACGAAGAGGTTACACAATGATAAGTAAAGAATCAAATAATTAAAAAAATTCCATAAGATGCATTCATTTTGGGGATATGAAAAAAAAAAATCTTAAGGGTATATTCGAAAAAATATTTTTCCACCTTCAACACTTCAAAATTTTCTGATAGGTCTTCAGATTCATTTTTAAAAGTAAAAACATAAAACTTGCTGAGGTGATTTTAGAAGAGGTAATATAAGAGGACGTGTGGTTTCATTTTTCGGTCAATTAATTACAATTTGATTTGTAAACAATTATTTTCTCAGTTAATATATTTTTATTTCCCAGATCTCCGGCTTCAGAAAATTCGGTTCAAAACGCCAACTTTGGCAGTATTTTTTGCAATATTTTCTGCATTAATAAAAAAATTGACACGTTGACACATTGACACATTGCATAGTTTCTAAATAAAAGAATTTGCCAATTTGATGCGCTTGAGAACAAAAATGAATTTAAAAATAAATCAGAAAATACACTGTAAAAAAAA